>JADRCD010203289.1:0-12339 GCA_019843815.1 Montemys delectorum
GTGCATGCTAATACAGAATATTCTCCAAGGGTCAGGAGTTGAAGAATATCTTCAACTACATCATAACTTTGAAGGCAGCCTGGACTATGTGAGAACTTATTTTATGAGAGGTGGGGCTTGGGGGAAGAAAGAGACTGGAGAGAAGGGTCAGCAATTAAGAGCACTTGCTACTTTGGCTCAGAGATCATTTGCCAGTACCCACATGACAGCTTATAACCATGCACAATACCACTTATGAGGAGTAGGGGGCAGCAGCTCTCTCTTCTGGCCTCCACAGCACTTGGGATATACATAGTGCACTGAAGCGCATACAAGCAAAATACTCACGTGTATAAAATAAAAACAAATACATCAAAAACAAAAAAAAAAATACACAAAATAGATTTTTCAGTGTATGTATGGTGAACACATATGTGAATATTCATATTTCCATATGTGTGGGCACATACACATGCAAGTACATATGTATGTGTGCGTGTAGAGGCCAGAGATTGACATTGTCTTCTTTGATGGCTCTCTACTTTATATCTTATATATCGAAGTAGAGTCTCTCACTTGAATTTATAGCTCTAGCTAGGCACCTTGCCCCACGGATCCCCTGTCTCTTCCTCTTGAGCACTGAAATTATAGATGAACCATGGTACCCATCATTTACATGGGTTCTGGAGATCCAAATCTCACACTTATGTGGAAAGCACTTTATTTGCAAAGCCATCGCCCCAGTCATAAGATACATTATTAAATGAAATAGTCAAATGTATACTTTCATCTAAGGACTATGACTGTTTTTATTTGCATGAGTACTGAGCTAGCTGTGGCTCAGGGGTAGCTCACTTGCTTAGCACGCACTATGAACTCATTCTCTACCACTATGAGGTGAAAATACCAAACAGATATTTCAGAATATGGAAAAGCTGGTGCCCAACTCGAAGCTTCACCACTACTGACTAGTATTCATGGTGATGGAAAGGTATTCTGGATCCTATTGGAGGTGAAGGGTAATCATCAATATTACGAAGCTATTGACCCCGCCACTTACAACAGGAATGCCTGCAAGACATCCTAGGATGTTCCTGCATTTACTTACCAAGCCAAGGAAAGAATGGCAGTTAGAAATTAAATTAGGCTAGTTGGAGAGTCTACAGTAAAACTTTGGCCATTTTGAGAGCAATTAGACATTTTATACCTTTATCAGAAACAGAATTTAATGGCAATTACCAGGATCAATACAGTTATTGTTGCCAGGATACAATGAGGTTTGCAAAGTATAAAGGGTACACAAAATTAATGTCTAAGAACAATTGTTCTGTCAAGCTTCTGTCCATGTTTCCTTGACTTCAGATGGACCATACATAGAAACACAAAGAGTCCTGAGTGCGTCACTGCCTGAAGCATTTGGTCTCTCAGGAACTGCAAGGCCCATTGTGCTTCAGGAGCCACAGACTCTAAACTGAGACACCTATGCTACATGACTCTCAAGGCGTCTAGGCCCGGTCAACCCATGCGTCCCTGCACATACTGGTGCCAATAGTGGCATGCATGCATCTTATAGGAATAACAGGCCACTTTCTGAGTGGATTTAAGGTCTGCTCAATGAGACCATATCTGACACTGCTCAAATGGCCAAGAATCTGAGACTAGATAGTTCATAAGCCTAGAAGGGAAATTACTAGCATGATTCTGCTAAGGGCAATAAAATACTCATCATGACATAGTACTTTACCCCTAAATCACTGCATTATTCAAGTCTCATCAGAGGGACTTCTTACAGTAGGAAGCAACTAACAATGGGCAGAGAGTGAATCTTTGGAGCACTTAGCCCTAAATGGGATGTCTTCATCAGACCCTACATAAGGCCTGTTGGGGTTCAAGCCAGAGGAGGTATTTGCAATTGAAACCTGCTGGGTCACCAATATAAAATGAATTCCATGTTTTTATGTCTGAGTTTTTTGTCCATGTTTTTATGTCTGAGTTTTTTGTTTCGTTTTGTATTGTCTTATTTGTTTTTTTTGTTTTTCTTCTCTTTCTCTCTCTCTCTTTTTTTTTTTTTTCCGAGACAGAGTTTCTCTGTGTAGCCCTGGCTGTCCTGGAACTCACTCTGTAGACCAGGCTGGCCTTGAACTCAGAAATCCGCCTGCCTCTGCCTCCCAAGTGCTGGGATTAAAGGCATGCGCCGCCACCACCACCGCCCGGCTCTTACTGGTTTCTTATTTGTTTCTCTTTTTTTGGGGGGGGGGGCGGGAGAGGGAAAAGAGAGAGAGAGATAGAGAACATAAAGTTCGATGGGTAAGGAGGTGGGATCCGAGATGAACTGGGGTAGGGGAAAAACGATAAAAAACAATTTATTGTATACAAAATTTTAACAACAACAACAAAAAAACCCCTCTTCTATCCTGCTAAATTAGTAATTCTATACGATGTTCACCATCCAAGATGGCATCTTAAAGGCCAGATCTCAGCGCTGTCTAGCGCGCAGCAGACACAATCTATACACTAAAGAACTAAATAATCAAGCCCATCCTTACTTTCCCTTTCATTAGTGCCTCCCAGACCCGCCCACTTCCGCTCTGGTGACGTCTCTTCCGCGGAGAAGTTCCGCCCCGTTGTCACTGAGGTCACCGCCCTCCCATTTCCCTTCCGAGCCCCAGAAGAGGAGTACACCAGAGTTTGGCGCCAACTGGAAATTTTTTTTTTTTTTTCCGCCTCCAATGGCGGGAACTGGCTGTGTGCGCCGAGACGTGCTTTGCGTCTAATCTGATTGGTTGTCGGCGCTCGGTCCCGCCCTGGCGTCCTTCATGAGGGCTGGGATTGGTAGAGGCGGCGGAGCGCCTGGCGTCCCGACAGCGGCCGCTGTGCGGGGCTGGCCGGCCGGCCGGGTAAGTTCCTGGGGGGGCCTGTCGCGGGGCTGCTGGGGAGAGGCAGCGGGGTGCCGCCCGGGATGGCTTGCACTCTGGGCGGAGGGTTGTGCCTGGCTGGGCCCCGGGGAGCCAGCTGCCGTCCTCGGGGACCGCCCTCCGGAGCGTCGCGGGGGGCGCTGGGGCGAGCGGACGGAGCATCGCCCGGCCCGCAGCGCGCCCCTCCCCTCCCCTCCCCTCCCCTCCCCCAGCCGTGTCTCCTAGGTCCCTACTTGCCAGCTTTGGGTGAGTAGGGGAGAGGGCTGTCCCGAGTGGCGGGCGCTCACTGACAGGGGCAGTCTCCCCAAGCCGACAGCTTGAGCGGAGTTGTTGTGTAGGGTGGGCTCTCTGCAGCGCCTAGAAGCATCCCTGACGTGGGAGCGAGGGGCTGGATGTGGAATTCTCAGGAGGCGTTTGTGCTTCAGGGACCTCTTGGCGGTCTTTTCTGGTCTCTCCACACCAACACCGAACCTTTTCCTTTAAGGCCTTTCTCCTAGGAGCTTCAACTCCTCTTTGGAAGGGAGTAGGCCATTAGGCAAGACTTCTCGGCTCTCTTGCCATACCCTAAAGTGTTTGTTCATAATGTTTCCTGCCATCTTACAGGAGATGCCCAGAGATTTATATTTTAAGGCATGTTTTTGATTTTTGACATCTGACTGGAATTTATCCCAGCTCTCCACTTTCTAATTCAGATTTTCTAATTGGCTCTGTTCCCTCATCTATTTAAAATGGGACAAGGAATAATATAGACTTAATAGGAACTTGAGGATAATTTAAAGTGAATCAGTACTTTAGCTCATTTATATCAATATTTGACTCATAGTAAAAGTGCAACATATGCTCCTTTTTATGTCTTTCTTATCCCCAGAACCTAGAATGAGATTTGCCTCCTAGCTTTTGCCTGGTGTTTTTTTTCTCTGTACAAATGTATGTTTTTCTGTATTGAAAATTTTGAACTTCATACTGCTTTCAGAAAAGACTAAATGACCCCTGTCTATGCATTTGCTTATGAATCTGTTTATTTTTCCAGATAAATGGGTATCAACCTGTAACATTTTTAAAGAACATTTTGGTGCTAGGCACTGACATGTTCAAAGCCTGTGAGGGCTACACACTACTGAGCAACATTGCTAGCCCAGCAGCTGTTATTAATCATTAGCTTCTCATATTTTGAAAACTTGGTCTCTGCATGTTTCAAAGGTGTACCACTCCTCTCAATAGTAACTCAGGTGGGAGATGAGCAGCAGCAGCATAGAAAGATCTCTCTCTTCTCTCTCTCTTTCCCCCTTCTCTCTCTCCTTTACCCTCTCTCTCCCTCTCCCTCTCTTTCTCCATTCTTTGTTCCCACCCTCACTGACTTGTAACTTGTAATTTTTTACGTTAATATACCTGTCACCATGGCTAATAAGTCACAAATCATAATACCTATCATCTTAACTCTCTTTTTGTTTTAAGAAAAATCTGTTAGGTATCCGACTCTGTTTCTAACCAGGACAGACATTTTCATCTGATTGTTGTACAAGTGATTCACTGGATCTTCTTTATTTCTCTATTACCATTAAAAGAATGCCTTCCACCTTACCAGAGGTAGAAATTTCAGAATCATCTTTAACTAATTTGGCATTTCATTAGCTCAACACATGATTACTTTATTACTTACCAACCACTATGCCAGACTGCTAAGAGCTGGTAATGGTAGGGCACAAAAGAGATGACCCTTGTCCACCTGGTCCTGTATTATCAATAAGGTGACATTTTTTCTCAAGTCCCATGAGGAATGTAGAGTTGGATTTAAGTGTAACTTTATTCATCTGATGTAATTGTCATTTCCAAGGCTTACTGCCTCAGTCTGCTAAACTAGACCTAGTCCTAAAAGCTTCTAGCTGTTGTACAATCTAGTCTAGGCCTGGAATGTTTTCAGCCTCTGAGACAGACTTACTGCTGAATGAGCTCACCTTTTCTCGTTCTGTCTGAACTTTGGCTGGCTTGTTCTCTCTCTGCAACTTGTCTCTGTACAACTGTCCCAATAAAGCTGCTGCTTCTTTTTTTCTCTCTGCACTGCTCTCCTAAGTAGCTTCCCTTTCATCACTTTTCTTGTAAGAGTTGAGCATATTCTCTTCTGTCAAATCTTTCTCTTATTCAGCACTTTGCCACTCAGTTCGACAGGACTTTCAAACATGGCTACTTCCCTTTACAAAGTTTACCTTCATTGTTTGGAATTAAAGGAGTGTACTGAGGGATGTCTGTATTCCAGCCAGAGGAATTAAGGTGTGTGCTAGGGGCTAAGTCACACAACCAGAAACTGTGGAAAGAAGTTCTATAGCGAAAGGACAAGGTGGTATAAGGATGTAGAACAGTGTGAGGTGAAGTACTGCACACTCTTAGTCCTAGCACTCAGGAGGCAGAGGCAAGTGGATCTCTGAGTTTGCACACTCCCTTGTGTACAGATTGAATTCCTGCACAGTCAGGGCTAAATGGAGAGCCCTGTCTCAATACCCTCAGCCATATGCTCCCTAAAAACCAAAAAAGCATATCACAGGTCCTTACCTAGTGGGGCAAGATTGCACCTAGGGGATATTACTTAGGCCAAAATAACATTTAAATAATGGTAGAATATTGAGCAGGCAGCACTTTTCAGAGTTGCTGACTAGGAAAGAACACGTATGTTCATAGACCTACTTGTGTGATGTGCAGAGACTGCTGGAGGATGGAGAGCTGTGTACAGAATTACAACGGTCCAGTGGTACTTGTCTGGTATGCAAGACCTCTGCAGAACTGTTAACAAATGTGTTTATTGTCCTGAGATCAGCAAGAAGCACCCAAAGGTTGTTAAGCACAGCAAGAACATGGTCAGATTGCTATTTTGAAGACAGCTCATGGTGGGTGGGATAGCTTTGCCAGTAGCTGATGCCAAACCTAACAAGCTGACTGAGTTGACACACATAGTAAAAGGAGAAAATAAATTCCCCCAGGTTTCCCTCTGACCTCCATTTGTGTACAAACACAATAAACAAAAAATAGAATATATATTTATTATACATAAGTATTTATTTTTATATTATATATAATATATATTATATATATTCTAAAGACAGCTCAGGTTTTGATATAAAGGAAATTTCAAGTCAGAAAGAGGGGACATTTGAATAGGTTTGCATAAAATACAACTACTTTACCATGGAAAATCTCTCAGGGGTGGGCTTTGTGTTTTCCTTATTTGTCTTGCATAGTTTCCTTATGCTTGTTTGAGATAGGATCTCACCATGGTTCCTGATTCAGCCTTCCAGCTGCTGGGACTGGATGTGTATGCCACTGTTGGATGGTCTTTTCTCTCCTAGCCACTAGCATCTGCAATGTGAATTTGATTAGCCTCTGCTTTAGAATTTTAGTGATCCCTCCAGTTACTGCTGAAGAGAGTTCAAGTATCTTAAGCATATAAACTGTTTCTTGGTTCTCTAAACCTCACGTTCTGATCTTGCCTTCATACATTTTAAACTGTGAACATTCATATCTAGACTCATTTATTTGTGACTCATAGGTTGACTTGGTACAGAATAGTTCTGGTGAGATAATGTCAGAAAATGTCTACAAACAGGATCCTCAGAATTTTGGAATTTTGGAAATAGTAAAAAACAAAGGTGGCTAGAAAGGTACCAGTTTAAATCAAATTAAGGAATTTGGTCAAAATTCACTAGATGTTGGCAAGTTATGGGAAGGTTTTGCGCAGGAATTGCTACAGGCAGTGCTTCTGTAAAAGACTTAGAGTTGTTTGTAGTATGTATTTAGCAAACTAGCAACAGTAGGGCCTAAAGCACATTGAAACGGCAGTGAATGAAGGGAAATGTACAGATGGACGTTACAGAGGTGATGTCAGTAGTCTAGAGTGTGAGTGTTATTCGTAAAAATAAAGTTGTCAGATGATCAGATGCTGATAGGTAATATTCTTTTGGTCTGGACTTGGTGAATGTGTAATTTAAGAGGAATGTATTTGTTTTATTTTTTGTCATATTACTGACTATTGCTCTATATCTTAGTGCAAGCAGTTCTTAACTCTGAGGTACTTTGAGGAGGCCATAGGCATTCTGTTACTCTTACCAGTCTTTTCCCTCTTATATCCTATGTTCCTCCTCCCCCCATCAGCAGTTAGTCCAAGGAGAAAGTTTATGTGAGTGTAATTAATTAAAGGTAAGATAATATCTGAATTCATAGCCTTTGGAAATTACTCATACATTTGTGCAAGTGCCCAAAGGTATTTATAGTTTGTTACTGACCTTGTAATAGCCATAGCTCTGAAATTCTTTAGATGGAACTTTTCCTTGGTAGATGAGACTACCTAGGTCATGAGTGAGACCAATGGAGTCATAAAAATAAAATATGAACTTAAAATTTTTGGCTCCTTTAGTCTTTTTTCAGGGGGGAGGGATTGCCTTGTTTTTTTAGTAAATATTTGTGTTCATAAGTATTATATGAAACTCAGTTCCTACCTTCAGATCATCTGTGGTCTAACTTGGTATCCATTGGTTACAGTGTTATTATTTAAATTATTTAAAATTTAGCTGGGCAGTGGTGGCACATACCTTTAATCCCAACATTCAGGAGACAGTTAGGAGAATCTCAAATTCCAGGGCAGCCTGGTCTACAGAATGAGTTCTAGAACAGCTAGGGCTATACAGAGAAACCCTGTCTTAACTTCCCCCCTCCCCCTCCAAAAAAAAAAAAAGGCTTGAAAAATCAGTTCATTATAGCTCCTGAAAGATAGCTGATTCCATCCCTGCCATCTGTAAATATATAAGCAAATATGACAAAAGAGATTGTAGAGATATGTTTAAGGATTTTGCTTCGAGGCAGCGTGTCATGTATCCAGGCTGGCCTTGAAGCAGTTGAATGTCTGCCTCTGAATGCTGGGATAATAGGTAGGCTTTGTGTATAATAGGCAAGCACTATACTAATTGGGCTACATTTTCTCTCATGACTAGGAATTTTGAAGTGGGGAGAATTATCCTGAATTCGAGTGATCACAGAGTCTGACACCCAGGTTCTAACGAGAGAGGACTAGGAAAAGAAGTGTTAGGATTGTCCATGTGATGATAGGGGCCTAGAGAGAGCATAGTAGGCTAGCATGCAAATGTAATGGAAGCAGACATTGGAGAAGAAAGGAGATGGTAGGTCTTAGACTCTGAAGATGGAGAAAGGAGGGTCCAGACCAGGAATTCAGGTGCTTTTAGAAACTGGAAAATGTGAACAGCCTCTCTCAAACCCCATAGAACCACAGCCCTGATGACACACCTTGATTGTAGACCAGTAAGATTTCTTTTTTATCTCCAGAGCTATAAAAATACTTTGTGTTGCTGAGTGGTGGTGGCGGTGGTGGCAGCGCACGCCTTTAATCCCAGCGCTTGGGAGGCAGAGGCAGGTGGATTTCTGAGTTTGAGGTCCGCCTGGTCTACAGAGTGAGTTCTAGGATAGCCAGGGCTACACAGAGAAACCCTGTCTCAAAAACCCAAAAAAACAAAACAAAACAAAACAAAAACAAAAACAAAAAACTTTGTGTTATTCAAGCCACTGTTTGGTGTAACTTGTAAAAAAACAGAATTACACATAATCTTATTCTGCATATTTCTTGTATCAATGGCTACATGTGCTTATAGCTACTCAATTGGTAACACAAAGCATTTTGACTGTCATAGGAAGCTGTTTGATGACACTGGTTTAAAATTTATTATTATTTTGAAGCTGTATATGTGTGTGGGGGGGTGGTTATGTGCATATGAGTGCCTCTGCCTAAGGAATCCAGAACAGGCTGTCAGATCTCCCAGAGCTGGAGTTACAGGTGCTTGTAAGTCACTTGATCTAGGTGCTGGGAACAGAACTCTGGTCTCTGTAAGAGCAGCAAGTACTTAGCCATTAAGCCATCTCTTTTCCCAGTAACACTGGTTTAAAGATGGTCTAAGCATCCAAAATAAAAACTATCAGTTCTAAGCCTAAAACTACTAAATCAAAAACTTTGAGGAAGGAACCTGTATCAGTCTTATATTTTAGTTCTTTTAGGTGTTTCTGATGTAGGCTGTCATCTACGAGAGCAAAATTAGGGATCCTGCAGAGATAGCTGAGTTGATAAATTGCTGATTAAACATGTGGATATACATTCAGATCACTAGAATCCATGTGAACATCCAGGCATCACATGCCTATAATATTAGTGCTGGCAGGCCAGAGACTGGCGGATGCCCAAGGTTTGCTGCCCAGCTAATCTTGCCAAATCAGTGAGCAGATGTAGAGACCCTGCCTAAAAGAATATGATGAAGAGAGGTTAAGAAAGACACCCAACATGGTCCTCTGGTCACACATGAACATGCGTACATACATGTACTGTCCAGACAGGTACACTTGTACACTAAAGCAAATTGTAGTAGTTGTTTCTGAGTGTAAGTTCAGTGTGTTAATGGATAAGAGTAACTCTTTTCTGTACACAAAAGTCATTTCTTCTGTGGTTGGTCTTTGGGATCGCCATTCTAAGAGGAAACAGGATGATCAAAGTAGATGCTGTGGAGTTATGAGACTGATTTGCTGCCTGTGTTCTAAGAGGGTGACAACACAGAATACTTTAGAAATTGTATGTACAGCCATTTTTGCTCTGGTGTGATAAGTTAAAGCTTTCTTAATTTTTCTTGTTTTGTTTGTTTGGTTTGATTTGTTTTTTGTAGTAAGGATTGAAACCAGAGCATTGTGCCTGATGAGTATGTTGTGCCACAGAGCCATCTTCCCCATCCCCTAATACATACACACACACACACACACACACACACACACACACACACTCAATACAGATAAAATTCTTTTAAAAATTTGTAGTTAATTGAATTTCTGGATCCTAATATAATGGTTGTAGAAGCAAAAATATACTTTTTGGGATTTGTTTGTTTGTTTGTTTGTTTTTGTTTTTTTTTTTGAGACAGGATTTCTCTGTGTAGCCCTGGCTGTCCTGGAACTCACTCTGTAGACCAGGCTGGCCTTGAACTCAGAAATCCACCTGCCTCTGCCTCCCAAGTGCTGGGATTAAAGGCGTGCGCCACCACCGCCTGGCTGGGATACTTATTTATTTATTAGGCAATCTAACATGTCTTAAAATTATTTTTATTATTTTGTACGTATGGGTGTATGTTCAGCCGTGCACTGCATGCATGTCTGGTGTCCATGGAGGCTAAGAGAGGGCTTTACTGTGAAAGTGAACTTACAAATGATTGTGAGCCACCATATGGATAGATTTTTATCCTGACTGATTTAATGGCTCTGGCTTGTTTTATGTTTGTTTAATTTTGCACAGAATGTGAAGAAAACCAGGCTTAAGCCCTTGTGAAACAAAGTGGTTACAGTAAGATTAAAAAGGTAGGGTGGAGAGAGTAAAGATCTATATGCAAGTCCAGATTTTCTCTCAGGGCTGCTGTGTGTGGCTGTGCTGTGTGCTTTGCCCAGTACTCTTGTGTGGATTCTTCCTGAAGTGCCCCCCTCCTCTCCTCTCCAGGTGGTGAGGGATGCAGGGTGTGTGTGTGTGTGTGTGTGTGTGTGTGTGTGTGTGTGTCTCACTGTGTAGCTCTGACTGACCTATAACTGACTAAGATCCGCCTGCCTCTGCCTCCAAGCCTGGCTTTCAGTACTTCTCTAGATACATAACACCTTTTTTTTTCTTCATTTGCCTTTCCTTCATTACCACTGAATTTAAACTTTCTAAAAATAATTTTAAAAGCTTATTTATTACCAAGCGATGAAGGCACATGCCTTTACTCCCAGCACACAGGAAGCAGAGACAGGCAGATTCCTGAGTTCCAGGCCACCCTGGTCTACACAGTTCAAGGACAGCTAGAGCTAAAAAAAAAAAAAAAAAAAAAAAAAGCCCAAAAACCAACAACAAAAAAAAACAGGGAAAAAAGGTCTTGCTTTATTTATTTTGAGATAGAGTCTTGCTGTGTACCACTGACTGACTTGGAATTTTCTATGTGGACAAAAATGGCTTTAAACTCTAGTCCTTCTGCCTCTGTCTCTGCCTCTGCAGTACTCAAGTACAGGTTCATGGCGTAGCTCTAAATGCAATGCATACATCTATGTATTGTGGAGTGGTTCTTTCTTTGCACCATGTGGGTCCTGGGGGTTAAATGTAGGTCATGGGGCTTGGTAGCAAACATCTTTACTTAGATGGCCTTCAAAACAATTAAAAAAGAAAAAAGTCTGGGTTTGTTTGTTGCTTGTTGACCTGAGTTTAACTCTCAGGATCCACATGTAAAGAGAGAATAGACTCATGAAAGTTGTCGTCAGACCTCCATATTTGTACACCATGGCACATATGCACAACTCCTAATCAATAGATACAAGTTTTTAAAAAGTATCTTTTGCCCATTTTTCTATGTACATATACATGTGCATTTGTGTCTTTCTTTTTAAAAAAATATATCTGGCCGGGCGGTGGTGGTGCACGCCTTTAATCCTAGCACTTGGGAGACAGGGGCAGGCGGATTTCTGAGTTCGAGGCCAGCCTGGTCTACAAAGTGAGCTCCAGGACAGCCAGGGATATACAGGGTGGGGGGAGGGAATATATACACACACACACACACACACACACACACATATATATGTATATATACACATACACATAAGTGTGTATATATACACATGTGTGTGTGTGTGTATCTGTGTGCGTGCATGTATGTGCATGTGTGATGTAAATGCAACCATGTGTACACCATGTCAGTGAGAGCCCACACAGGACAGAGAACAACTTGAAGTTGGTTCTCTCTCGCCTTTACATGGGTTTTCAGGATTGGACCTGAGTCATCAGGCTTGCTGACAAGCGCTTCACCTGCAGAGAGTCCTTCTAGCCTGTGTTTCTCTCCTATTCGTTTATCTATTTTTGGGGCACTAATTATAGAGTCTAGGGCTTCACACATGCTTGCAAGTGTTCTCCTGTTGAGCCATACCCCAGCTTGAATACATCTTTTTTTATTTTCAGTGTTTTATTAACTGATGTGTTTGTGTGGATGGTGTGTGTGTGAGGGCAGGCATGTGCTTGCTGGAATTGGTTCTGAGAATCGATGGGTCTTAGGTTGTCAGGCTTCTCTCATGATCCGTGGTGGGTAGAGTTTGTATTTCTTGTTATGTGAATATGTTTTATGAGTATGTTTTTAGTGCTGATGGTTCTTATTTTAGTGTAAAAGTTAATTTCTGGGCTGGAGAGATGGCTCAGTGGTTAAGAGCACTGACTGCTCTTCCGGAGGTTATGAGTTCAATTCCCAGCAACCACATGGTGGCTCACATCCATCTGTAATGGAATCTGATTCCCTCTTCTAGTGTGTCTGAGGCCAGCTACAGTGTACTCCTATACATAAAATCAATAAATTATAAAGAAAAAAAGTTAATTTGTATTTTGAGATTCTTTCTCTCCCTACCCCCCCCC
>JADRCD010203290.1:0-15589 GCA_019843815.1 Montemys delectorum
AAGTCACTGAGTCCCTGGGTTAAAGCACTCCCTGGAGGCAGGCTCTCTACTTGCAGGAGAGGGGCAGAGAGAGTTGTTGGTCCACCTATGTCACTCTGAGGCTGAGAGGATCCTGTCCCTGCCACTCTGCGACTCCCCTGTGACTCGCAGGGGAGGCCTGTGCCTCCTGGCTGGTCCTGCCTTAGAAAGTCACCAGAGAGAAAATGGCAGATCTCACCTCCAAACCTGCCTTTCTTAATAAACTATTCAGTTGTAATATATTTGGCTGAGTAAAATGAACAAATCATAAATTTCTAATGCAATCATGAGCAAAAATATCTAATTTTGATTCACTTCTGATTAGATTTTAATGGGTTTTGTGCTTTATCTACTTAAAATAACACCAATGGGAACCTTGAATTCTAAACTGTGAGTATTATATTTTAAACTGATTTAGAATGGTTCTCAAAGAACTTTCTACTTGATCAGGGACCCAAGATTCTTCTATACTTTCTAATATTTATGCATTCTATACTTTCTAATATTTTTGTGTGTATATTATCATGAAATTAAAATGATAAATAAATCATATAACTAAGCACTCAGATGATTTGATATACAGGCAACAATTACATTCCCCTTGCTTGAAAGACATAGCAATTCTCTCTTTTATTTGAAAGGAAAGAATTAAGTTAGAGAAAATCATGGACAGTTGAAGTCAGTAAAAGTAGAAATCATATGAAACAGACAGTTGAAAAGAATGTTTCCCTGTTTTTTGAAAAAGGGTAAATGACTAGATATATATGCCTAACTGCAAAGGTTAATAGCAAAATGCTTTCATTACATTACTGTAAGAAATCATTCTTTGGTCATAAAATCTTAGAGGGCTCATCCAAAAAAAAAAAAAAAAAAAAAACAAACCTCTCAAACAGCAGCTGTTATTGCCTAAATGACTAAATGCCCTTAATAAAAATATCAGATAATCCAAACCCAATTAATTCAGAGCTCATTTTTCTGGTCCCTTGCTTTTCAAATTAACGAAGTTCTTACTACACCTGACTGGTAAATGTTTCCTATCCCATTCCATTTGCACCTAATTATTTCTAGAGGTAGCAGATCTCAGTAGTCTGTGAAGCATGGGTTATTATGGGCTGTCTTCACAGGTGAAGATATCAACATGGTCATACCTTACTTGTATTAGTGATCCATAGCATCGATGTCATACACTCATCACAGTGCTGTAGTTCACTACAAAAGGCAAGCAAGTGTCCTCAAATACAAGATAATAAGCATATCAACATAGGTGGATTTATTTGAAATACCAAATAAGCTGACATCTATTGAGTATTTTCTAGATTCTGTAAGCCATGTTTTCTAGAAATGTCAGCAATTCCTGGTCTGAAGGTCTCAAATTTATCTATACATATACGTGTGTGTGTGTGTGTGTGTGTGTGTGTGTGTGTGTGTCTGTGTCTGTGTGTGTCTGTATATGTCTGTGTGTTTGTGTGTTGTGTATGTGTGTGTCTGTGTGTGAAATTTTTGTGTGTACATAATTATAGATTGTATATACAAATATATAATTTATAATATTTTATGTGTAACTATACAGAAAGAGAACTAGGAATTCTATATTGAAAGTTACATGACCCAATTATTGAAGGTAGCATTCTCTTATTCTTTATTGTTCATCCTTATTTCTACAGAAGTTCCATATTAGCAAAGACAAAGCATTTGTTAAGAAAATAAAAATATGCAAAAATATAAAAGTTCCACTCAAAACCTAAGCATCAAAATAGCGATATGGATTATAAAATAAATGTATTACCTCAGATGGGACTGTCTCATAAAAGTCCTATGGGAAAAGCCTACCTGAACTTGTCCTCTAACCATAAACAGACCTTCAGAAAATCTGATATATTCCATGTAATTCATCATTAAACTAGTACCTATTAGAGAACTGTGCTGAACAATTCGGAAATGTGAATATGAATTATAACAGTCTCTTATTACATATGACCTCATAATTCAGTAAAAGAAATCAAACACAAATACGACATGTTAGAAACTGCTGTGATTTCAAAAGAACAACCATTAGAGTGAGAAGTCTGAGCGTGGCTTCTGGAGACTGTTAGAGGAAGTGTTCCAGTTAGTTCTAGTGGATTAATAGTGACTAAACATTAGTGATGGCATAGAGAGATGAGAAGACAAGATCATTCTAAGCCAGGGGTTCAGAACTTGTAGACTGCAAGCCCTTTGAGGTCACCTATCAGATATCCTGCATATCAGATTGTAAATACATTATGATCCATAACAGTAGCAAAATTACAGTTATGAAGTAACAATGAAATGAATTTATAGTTGGAGATTACTACAACATGAGGAGCTATATTAAAGGGTCACAGCACTATGAAGGTTCAGAACCACTACTCTAATAATATTTAATAATAATAATAATAATAATACACTAATAATAATTAATTTATTTATCTTAATAAATGAGAAACAAAACAACTTTCTTTTAAAATACAACAGATAAGAAATTCCAAATTTCAGGAATTAACAATGAAATGTAATGTCAAATATCTAGGATTTAGACATATTTAGTAGGAAATTTATTTTATTATTTATATTCATCTAATGGCTATTTAATTCATTTATTATTTCTTCAATACTGTTCTAGACACAAGACATAAAGTAATCAGGAAAATACATTAAGATCCTGAGGAAATATCGATGCAATTGAGACAAAATAATTTCCAAAATCAAAATTCTTTAAAAACAATGAAATTACATTCATTATCTTCCTCTCACCCCTGACCCTATTCATTGATATGGAAACCATTTAAAAACAACTGGACTAGATGTTAACTTGGGTAAAAAAAAAAATTAGTCATGAGAGATAAAGGCTTGAAAAATGGACTGTGTTCTGTAGAGGTCACATCAAATTAAGAGTTTCACATGGCTCATGAGGAATTATAATCAAGGTCAAAATAATCACAGACACATTTTATCACAGACTTGCTTAGTCTCAATGGCCCGAGGGTTGGTGCTGGCCCATCAACTGTGTGTTATGTCTCCACAGTGCAACAGTGCTTTGTTATCCAAGCTAACAATGACCATGTTTCAGAAAGCAGAGCTGATGCTACTCCAGTACTGAGATTCAGTTGTATCTGCACATAAGTAGAGTACTGCAAGTACATAAGCCAGCTGATGATGTAGTAGAAGTTAAATAAATCAATGAAATATGGTCTTTTCTAAAAAAAGAGGTCAAGGACCACTTTTTTTTAATGTGTATGAGTGAGTACACTGTAGCTGTGAGCCATCATGTGTGTGGCTGCTGGGAATTGAACTCAGGACCTCTGCCAGCCCCACTCTTTCTGGCCCTGCTCGCTCTGGCCCGCTTGCTCCAGCCTGCTCACTCCGGCCCACTCCAGCATAATACACTGTAGTTTGTCTTCAGAAGCATCAGAAGAGGATGTCAGATCTCATTATGGGTGGTTGTGAGCCACCATGTAGTTGCTGGGATCTGAACTCAGGACCTTCCAAAGAGCAGTCAGTTCTCTTACCCGCTAAGCCATCTCACCAGCCCTAAGGATCACTTTTTATAATGCTGACTACTATTATTTATTATATGCTCAACGAATTATTCTATCTAGATTTATTGAACCTGGATTTCTATAAGTTATACTATTATTGTCCCTAATTTACATGTATATGCCCAGAGTCACATGGGTAAGAAGAGTCAGAGACTCTGCTGCAATGAGATGCTTCTGACTGTTAACACCAGTGCTCTTCACCATATCCCTGCATGTTCCAGTGGGTATTGTGGTTTATATATGAAACAATCCTCCCTGAAGACCAATGCATTGCCAGCTTTGTTCCTGTCTTGTCCATTGAGAGGTGATTGGATAAGGAGAAGACAACTCAGCATTGAGTTCATCAGCAGAAGTGTTCATAGCTGAATGGGACATTACAAGATGAGGGTAAAATGAAGAAAGTGAGCACAGACAGAAACATCTAAAATCATGAGCCCAAATGGAATTCTCCTTTAAGTTGTTTACGTTAGGTATTTTGCCATAACAACTGAAAGTCAGCAGTGGCTTACTGAATGTTTATTTTCCTCTCTATAGCTTGAGTCCCCATAGATGAAGTACATGATTTGTCCAGCCTACTCCAATTAGTACTCAGCACATGCTATAATTTTAGCAAATGCTGGAAGGATAATTTACAGGAACAGCATAAAAGGATCATGTACTGTACAGTTGAATAGGAGAGAAGTAATAGAAGAGAAAACACTTTTAAAATGTAGTGACCGCCAGAATCCCATCATCCTTCTGGTATGGAGATTCCCAAGGGGCACTCATTGACCACTCATGCCCCTCTCCCATGCCCCAGAGCCAGTCCATCTCCAAGAAGGTCTGCCCTAACCAGGGATACAGGAGGCCTGCCATAATCAGGGACATAGGAGGCTTCCTCTAACCAGAGACAGCACTGCCTGCCTCTCGGGATGCCTTCCCTAAATTAGGTCACAGAACACTACCAGCCTCCAAGGAGGGACAGGCTCCACTCTAAGACACCCATGCTAGTTAACACCAAAGATGACCAAATGGTGAGAGGCAATCATAAGAACATAAGCAACAGAACCAAATGGAACCATTAGAACCCAGTCCTCCCACCACAGCTAGCCCTGGATATGCTAACACACCTGAAAAGCATGAATCTGACCTAAAAACCCATCACATGAAGATGATAGAGGCCTTTAAGGAGGGCATAAATAACTATGTGAAAGAATACAGGAGAACACAGGTAAACAGGTAGATGCCCTTAAAGAAAAAACAAATAAATCCTTTAGAGAAATATAGGAAATCAAAATTAAACAAGTGAAGGAATTGAACAAAACTATCCAGGACCTAAAACTGGAAAGATAAACAATAAAGAAACCATGAATAGAGGCAATCTTAGAGATGGAAAAACTTAGGAAAGAGCTCAGAAGTTACAGATGCAGCAACACCAAGAGAATACAAGAGATAGGAGAATCTCAGGTGTAGACAATATCATAGAAGATATTGACAAACAGTTAAAAAAAATACAAAGTGCAAAAAGCTCCTGACCCAAAACATCCAGGAAATTCAGGACACAATGATGAAACCAAATCTAAGAATAATATGAATAGAAGAGACCCAATTCAAAGAGCTAGAAAACATCTTCAACAAAATTATAGAAGAAAACTTCCATAACCTAAAGAAAGAGATGGCCATCAACATACCAGAAGGCTACAGAACCCCAAATAGATTAAACCAGAAAAGAAATTCCTCCTGTTACATAATAATCAAAACACTAAATGTACAGAACAAAGAAAGAATATTAAAAGTGGTAAGGGAAAAAGGCCAAGTAACATATAAAGGCAGACCTACCAGAATTACATGTGACTTCTCACCAGAGACTCTAAAAGCCAGAAAATCCTGGACAGATGTCATCCATACCTTAAGAGAACACAAATGCTAGCCCAGGCTACTATACCCAGCAAAACTCTCAATCACCATAGTTGGAGAAACCAAGATATTCCACGACAAAACCAAATTTAAGTAATATTAATACGGCCCTACAAAGGGTACTGGAAGGGAAAAATCCAACACAAGTACTGTAACTACACTGAAAAAATACAAGAAATTAATCATCTAACAATAAACCCAAAAGAAGCGAATCACACAAACTTAATACCACCTCCAACAACAAAAATTACTGGAGCCAACAACCATTGTTCTTTAATATCTCTCCACATCAGTGAACTCAATTCACCAATAAAAAGACATAAGCTGACAGACTGGATACGTAAACAGGACCCAGCATTTTGCTGCATATAGGAAACACACCTCAGTGACAAAGACAGACACTACCTCAGAGTAAAAAGTTAGAAAAAAAAGGTTTCCAAACAAATGGTCCCAAGAAAAAAACTGGAGTAGCCATTCTAATATCCAGTCAAGTAGACTTTCAACCAAAAGTTGTCAAAAGATATGTGCAAAAACAGTTCATATTAATCAAAAGAAAACATCTACCAAGATTTATTCCTAATTCTGAACATCTATGTCTCAAATGCAGAGGTACCCACATTCATAAATGAAAGTTTACTAAATCTTAAAACATACATTGAACCTCAGACAATAATAGTGGGAGCCAACAACACCCTACTCTCATCAACTGACTGAACATTGAAACAGAACCTAAACAGAGATACAGTGAAACAAACAGAAGTTATGAACCAAATGGACAAAAATGAAGCAGAGACTGAAGGAAAGGCCATCCAGAGTCCTGCCCATCTTGGGATCCATCCCATGTGCAGGCACCAACTCCCAAAACTATTACTGATACCATTTTGGGCTTGCAGACAGGAGCCTAGAATGACTGTCCTCTGAGGGGCTCTACCAGCAGCTGACTGAGACAGCTTGCATTCTTACATCCCACCATAAGACTCAGCTCAGGGATCCATATGGAGGAGTTAGGGGAAGAAATGAAGGAGCTGAAGGAGGTCTGCAGCCCCATAGGAAGAACAACAGTATCAACTAAACTGAATCCCTCAGAGTTCCGAGAGGCTAAGCTGCCAACCAAACAGCATAGATGAGATGGTCAATGATCCCTGCTACATAAGTTGCAGAGGACTGCCTTATCTGAGTTCAGTAGGAAAGGATGTGCTTAATCCTGTAGAAACTTGATGCCACAGGTAAGGGGTAAGCTAGGAGGGTGAGGTGGGAATGTGTGGGTGAGTGAAGGAACACCCTCTCAGAAACAAGGGAGAGAGAAAGAGGTAAAGGGTTCATGGAGGAGGGACTAGGAAGAGGACAATATTTGGAATGTAAAAAAATAAAATAATAAAATTTAAAAATAAATAAATAAAATGTACTGGCATCAAGAAACTGAGGACAGATATCAAGTTGGTGTTTATACAAATCAGAAAAGAATAAGATTAAGAAAAACTGCCAAGGTAGAACTTCCAGAATTTGGTGACAGGTCAGATATGAAAATCTGGGAAAGAAGAATCAATGATGACATCGATGAAAGCTAAGAAATTCAGGAGATGATCAATGAGGAGCATGAATAAAGACAGTCCTACAGGTCCTCGGCAGGGAGACATCCTGGGAGCAGATATTTTACATTTAGAGAAGACCCAAAGAATAGCACTGTATCTCATGTGCTCTGGTTCAAATTGGAGAAAGACATCATGAAATGGCCTCTATTTCCTTAGAGTGTTAGCAATATGGTCTTAATGAGTGAGTTAAGGAGGTAGTCCCTGAATCTGTACTTCACAGAACTGAGAGAATGTTACTAATTGGTGATAGCACGGGGTGGAATATGTGGTGGAAAGAGTGCACATTATTGGAAGGCATCCTCACAATTCATCTCTGGGCTACCTCACACTAGACTAAGTCCTCCTCAGAAATGAGTTACTATGCACCAATTCTTAAGCATGACAGCAGACATGTGCTTTTGTTTTCAAATAGAGAAGGCTTTCCTTCTAAAAATTAGGGTTTATCTTAAAGGGTTAATGTCTGTATGAATACTTTTATCTCCCTTTATGTAAATAAAGTGTCTGTGTGTTTATGAACTAGAGGTAGATATGATGAGAACAGAATGCATATGTCAAAAATATATCTTATCTATAAAATGCTTAGTCATTTAATTATGTCACAGCCTATAAAAGGACTGAATGGGACTTATTCAAATTTCAACTCTGCTATATCTGTAATGAGGATGACTACTGTATTTTCAGGGATTAATCTGTTATCCTTTTTCATAGTGTTTAACTTGTGATCCTTTTATTCATTTAGAGTCTCCTTAAGTTCAGCAGAATCTCATGTTCCTTCACAGGACGGTTGACATGGCTCTTTTTCTCTTTACTGTGTCGTAAATCTTGGCAAAGACATTAAGTGAAGAGGAACATTGAAAAGCCTGTGGAAGAAAGCCTGGCTCAGAGACCCCAGAGAAGATGAAACAAGCTGACAGGATCCTGGCCTGGGTCTCCAAGGAATTTCCCCTAGCCTTTTGAGGCTTGGTGAGGCTAAGAAGAGAATACTTCCTAAACTAATGGTTTCCTTTGTTCACAGGCTCCCTTTTGTCTGCAAAGATGAGTTCTGGAAGTTAGGCGGTTATAGTAAGAAAAACTAGAACAACTTTTATATTCTAGGTATCAGAAAGAATTTTTTTTCTGTGTAATTGGCTAGTGTGCTATAGATGGGCAAGATGGTAGCGAGAGACAAATCCAGAAGGTTGGACTCCACCAGAAACAGTGTTAAATAACTGTCACTGCTTGCTATTTATTACCCTGAGAAATCGGGAAATCTTGCATTCTCACTCTGATCTTGTTATACATGAAATGTTGACATACATTCTGGATCATAGGTTGAAGATCAAATCCCAACGTGACAGCATGAGGAGGTGGAGCTTTTGGAGAAGATTGTAGTTAGATGTAGTTAGATTATGTCCTGAGAATGGATTTCTCACTGGGAGATCCATGTTCTCCTTGAATTCAGGCTCAGGTTCCCTACATCCCTCTCTCTTTCTCTTTCCTTCCATCCATCCCTCCCTCATTGCCTACTTTCCTTTCTCCATCCTTACATTTTTTCCAGGAAACAAAGACTGAATGAATACATAGCAAGAAAGAAGTGTCTGCCCACCAAGATAACAGCTCACTCTAGTAAACATGTCTTCTTGTGCATTGATCTTGAGTTGCCAAAACTACAAGAAATCAATGTGTGCCATTTAAGCTACCATGATATTTGTTACAGTAGTCTGAACTGACTAAGACAACTTTTAAGTTCTTTAGTAAGTTTGAGATGTTCACTTTAATCTTTCTCTCAGTTGGTTACTCTATAAGCAAAATGGTTTTATTAAATCCAACTAGGATGTCTTTCATTTATAATGATCCATAATCAACACCTCTAGTTCTCTCTGTCTATACCACACTTCAGGTTGGTCTATGGGGAACATTCTGGAGGAAGGGATCAGGGAATAGTGAATGCAGGAACATTAAATCTGAGAATGAATAGTTAGGGAGAGGAGTAGGTAGTAAATACAGTGAGAAAGACAAGGGTTTTCCCTCCTTCCACAGCATGAGAATGTTCATGTATATTTTTTAATAACATCCTAGAAGTAATCAGAGCTAAATCCTATTTTAAAGAAATTCTTCAGAAGCCAAATAATGGATAATATATTTAAACAGGAAATGAAGGAAAATTGAAGAGACAACCTGGCAGTGAATTTTCTTTTAAGAAACGACAAATCAAACTATAAAGAAAAGAAATCAATTGGAAATCAGGGAAAAGAATGATATCTGCAGGCTAACTGTGGAATTTTTCTCCCAAATGTTTATGCAAAATTCAAATTTACTCAGTCAACAGATACAGGTTAAGAACCTGTAATATCACAGGCACAATTTTAGGTACTAGAAACAACTATGCATATGTATGCATATGTATGTAGGACTCCTATAATATTAATGAAAATATAATTTTCAATTATTCATTACAAAACAACCATGTTTTCATGACTTGTACTCTCAAAGACATATATCCTTAGTATGCAGTACTACACTGAGTTTTCAGAACAGATGTAACATCTAACAAGATTCTACTATAAAGACAAGTCCCAAAACTACACGGGGCAATTGTACTCTGAAAAATAAATCAATTAATATTTGGTTATAGGAATCATTCTTGGTATCTACCATAATTCTGTCACTGTACAGGAACCTAATAGTGGACAGAAGAACCAAGATAGACCTTCTATCCCATTTGAGGCAGATATATAAAAGACCATTTTGGATGTTGGACACTTTGGAGTAATACAAAGACTAGAGAGAAGAAGAGCAAAATCAAATATATTAGTAAGAAAGTATAGATTTTGAAATGACTACCACCTTTGCAGATATGCCAAGGCTAAGTTCAGTAGAGATAAATGCATACAGTACAGAGAAAGAAATACAGTAATCCAAATTGCAGTAGGTCAGCAGCTTCTATGTCAAGAAATGATCGGTGTTTAGATTATCAAGCCAGAACAGGGTGGAGAAATGACTCAGTGAGTAAGAGCACAGGCTATTGTTCCTTGAGAGGACGAGGGTTCAACTTCCAGAATTCACATAATGTCTCACACCTGTCTGTAACCCTACACTGAGGAGATCAAAAGTCTTCTTCTGATCTCCTTGGACAACAGGCATGCACATGGGACACAGGCACACACGTCAGCAAAACACACACATAAAATCGATGAAATTAAAAAACATATTTTTAAAGGCAAGAAGTTTCATAACAAAGGGGATCCTCAGACATCTACTGAGAAATTGCTATAGAAAGGAATTATGTAACACACTGTTTAAATCTCACAATATCTTCTATGCCAACAATACCACCAACACTACACCACCAATACTACACAGTTAGAAGCTACCTGTGGAAATAAATTTTCTAACTTTATAGTCAAGAACATATAAGGTAGAAAAATGAGGTAACATAAGACTTGGAGGTGGTCAGTGGAAGCAAAGTTTGGAAAGTGTGAACACAGAATGCAGGATCCTACCCTGAAGGCCAGTTACAATCACAAGGATGGCTCAACCTCTCAAGAGATAGTAACTGAGGAAGACGGACACAGAGTATCTCGAGGCTTCACTTTGGCATCCATCTTCCTATGTCCTGTTAGAACTGACTGTGGCCAATCCAATCAGATGCCAGGGCACCTAAGCATGAAACTCTTCAACCTGTACCTGAACAGCACAGACATATACAAATGAATTCAAGATAAGGAAGGTCACAAATACATCTGAGAATAAAAGATGCAGGCCACAGCTCATGTAAACCCTTAATACTTAAGAGAAATCCATGGCCAGAGACATGGAGGTAACCTACCACATGCCACATAGTGGATAACAGGGTCAATTTGCAGCCATAAATTTGTCTTCACCTAGAATCTTTCCTGACCATTACAGTTGCCAACTGCATATATGAATCAACACTAAAAAAGGAACAGTATTGCTGACATGAAGATGTCATAAGCCTTTTCAAGGAATCGGAATTCATTTTCTTTTTCTTCCTTTTTTATTAGATATTTTCTTTGTTAACATTTCAAATGTTACCCTCTTTCCTAGTTTCCCGTCTGAAAACTCCCTATCCCCTTCCCCCTTCCCCTGCTCATCAACCCACCCTCTCCTGCTTTCTTGTCCTGGCATTCCCCTACACTGGAGCATAGAGGCTTCACTGGACCAAGGGCCTCTCCTCCCATTGATGACTGACAAGGCCATCCTCTGCTATACATATGCAGCTAGAGCCATGAGTCCCTCCATGTGTACTCTTTGGTTAGTGTCCCTGGGAGCTCTGGGGGTAATGGTTGGCTCATATTGTTGATCCCCCTATGGGACTGCAAACCCCTTCAGTTCCTTGGGTCCTTTCTCTAGCCCCTCCAATGGGGACCCTGTGCTCAGTCCAATGGATGGCTGTAAGCCTCCACTTCTGTATTTGTCAGGCACTATCAGAGCCTCTCAGGAGACAGCTAAATCAGGCTTCTGTCAGCAAGCACTTGTTGGCATCCACAAATGTCTGGGTTTGGTGACTGTATATGAGATTGATCACCTCGTGGGGCAGCCTTCTCCTAAAACAAAAGTATATACCTTTCTCAGAATTTGTTTTCAATGCTTGGAAGCATCATATAGAAATGTAATCTATGAGATTAGTTGTAGAAACACACACACACACACACACACACACACACACACACACACACACACGGAGGTTAGAGAAAAAAAAGAAAGAATTCCTCTCCACTGGCTCCCAAATTTCCCTCGCACTCCATCTTGCCTGTACTCACTGATTAGAAAAATAGGAGCTCAGTTAAAAGGCTCACAGATGCAGCAGCCAGGGACCCAGCAGGAACTAATAGGAAATCTCAGAGAGTCACAATGGCATCACCATCTGCCTACCCAGATACCATTGAAACTAGGTACTTGATGCTGGTACACATATTAGCTAGAACTCTGGGGGCCTTCTTCCCCTCCTGAGCAATTAATGACAACAGGATTTCAGACTCTAACAATGCTCTTCTCCCTGAGACCCCTAGACAGCTTTGGCCTGCCTTACAGGTGCTCTAAACATTATCCTAGATGGGAAATGGGGAAAGAGAGGGAGATTCATTTTTTGGTGAAGACCCACAAGCAGAAAGAGATAAAATCACTTGCTCCAGGGTCCCACAGAGAGGCTGAAAGGAAGGGTCTCCAAATCTCTCCAGCCCTGGGCTCTATTCAGTCACTTCAGAAGACCTTCAGAGCAGGGGGGAAGAGGGGGGCATGACATGGACAGGGAAACAGCACTCCCACAGAGAGGTGTTCAGCTTCTCATTACAGCATAGAAATGGATGCTGATTAGCAGCCACCCCCCCTCAAGGCTAAGCAGGCAGACTGGAGAATAGACTGACCCTTATTAACCCTTTCATCTTTAAGTTTCAAGACTTCATTTACCAATGCCTTGTAGAGGTAGTAGGATACTAGACTTAGCAAAACCCTTAAGGACCACACTTAACGCACATGAGAAACACAATGAACCAGAAAGTAGAGTGCTGGAAATAGCACAGCAAGTTGATGATTTGTTGTTTCACCCCTCTGTTTGGATCATATATAGTCCAATAAAGGCTTACTAGACAGTCCTGGTGTAGGGGAGATATAGGAATCCTTTGAATGTGATGGCTAATTTCCATGGCAAAGTCCTCAAGTTATTTTAATCAAGAAATGGTTATCCTGATTATAAATTTCTCAAACTTAACAACTAGCTTCTGGGAGCCAGGAATCCCACTCCACTGCACCACGGAGAGCCATTATCAAAATATCTCAGACTCATTTTCTTTGTCTCTAAGCTCAAAGCCTTTTTCTAGGTCTAGCTTCTGGGGAAAGCCAAGAACTTGGTACTCAGCAACATCTGCTCAATACCTGAAATTCACAGAGTGGTGCAGATCAAAGGACCCCTTCCATTCAAACTCTGGTGTGTGTGTAGGGGGAAGGGGGTGTTTAATTTGTTTAGAATGGTTAGAATTGCTCTTTCTTTGATTTGTTCAAAACTTATTTTATAAAATTTTCTCTTTTTCAGTTAACCTATGTTATTAACTAAATTTTCAGTTAACCATAGATTCTGCACATATTTCATTTCTCAGGATAGAGACTAAACTCCTTGAGGGTAAGAATGATTTCTTATTCATCATTGTCTACCTAAAAGGATCCTTGCCAATGCACTGCACATAATCAGCACTCAATAAAAGTTGAATGAATGAATTATGATGAATCAAGAACTGCCCTCGGATGCTATGGATTGAAAATAATTCAGTGCTGTGACCCAAATGAGAAACTTTGAAATGATGATTGCTTGCGGTATGATGTGTCTATAGAATAAATGAACACAAGTTTTCTGCCTTATTGAACACACACCCCTTTCCAAAGCAAAGCAGTAGAAAGTATTTTCATTGGGAAAAACTGCCTAAGGCAGTTCTTACATAAGTGGAAGCCATGTGGCTGTACCACATTCCATTTGTCATATCTTTGATGTTTCCATTCTTTTGATGAGTGTCCTTCTTTTGAGTACTACTGTTTGCTGACTATATGCCAACAGAAGGAGACCAAATTTAGCCCTACGGCTGACCAGAACAATCATTCCAATACTTTTGGCTAAGAAACGAAGACCAGGGTATTAACTAGAATATTAGGAAAATTTAGCATTTTCTAATCCTCTCATATTCATGTAGGACTGGATATGGGGCCAGCCTCAGATAAGCAAATAGATAGATTAAATCCTCTTTATAAAACAATATTGTATTTTCTTAGAATGTGTATAATCTTCCTTCAAGTCACTACTTACGATGTGCCTTACTCTATCATGTAAACACTATATACTAAATAGTTGTTAACTGTATTGTTTACGGGAAAATAACAAGGAAAAACTGTATGTTCATTCTTATTTAAACAAAATGCTAAGAAAATGTGCCCGCTCTAGCTGCTGGAGCGATGAATGCAGGATTGATATATATGAAGGTAGAATATGTGATATAATTATGTTTTATGTTGTTCCTTACATGTATGCTAACATTTTCAGGCTGTTGTTGTTAAGTAGAAAGCACATTTGCCTCTGATGATTTTAGTTTTCAGGGGTTTGCATGTTGATTCAGGTGGATGTATTCGTGGGTATGTATGTGAAGGTCAAAGGACAACCTCAAATGTTGTTCCTCAGGCACTCTGTACCTTTTTTAAAAGACAGAGTCTCTCATTAGCCTCAGACTGTAAGTTGGCTATGCCAGCTTGCCTGTCTCTACTGCCCTAGTTCTGAGATTACAATGCCATCATGCCACCATGCCTGGCTATTTTACATGGGTTCTGAGGGTGGCACTTACATCCTTGTACTTATAAGGCAAATCTTTTTACCAACTGAGCCATCTCCCAAGATCTTTATTTGTGTTATGACATGATTTTGAGGTAGAAATAAAAGAATCATGATGTTATAAAAAGTGTTAAAATATTAAGGGGCTATAAGTCAAGTATGGTTTGCAGGTAGAAAAGCAATATAATATGATTGACATCACAATGTTTCTACTAGCACAGTTTTTCTCTGGACACTCCACTAAATTGTTTTAATGTTCAGAATTGAAGCTATTAAGGTTATATGTTTTAGCCATTATTTTGATTTAAGCTCTATCAGATATTTCTGTTTTCAGGTTTTTCCCCCCTTAGAAAACTCTCTGGAAGTTATTGGATAGTAGTATTTGAATTCTTCTTTTATTTAACAATGTTTCTCAATCTCAGAAGGTATAGCATATGCATTAAATCTCTAGTTCATCATTTCAAATTTTAAAAACCCTTGTGTTTGGGAGATAACCTTTCATTGCTTCCACCTGTTTCTCTTTAAAGATTATCATCACCCTGGAAACACTGTCTGATTTCTATCCGACACTCCCCCTCGTGTGAAACCATGTCCGTTCTGAATGTGAGACTGTGATATGGTAGTGGACTATTTGAAAGCTTTAATAAAGTGGTTAGTGGTGGTGCTGCTCCCAAGAAGGCTTCCTACCCAAGAAAAAAATAGAGCACAGATGCAGGCACTCCGCAATGTACTGCTATACTATAGGGATTGCCTGGGTTTTTCTGTGTGCTGTGATAAAATGAACTAATATTGATGGAAGATTCTAATGGAAAACAGTGAATGAGCGTCTAGAAGCTGTGTATGGAGCTCAACCATAAGTCTAGCGTGTGTCTCAAAGGAGCGAGGACTTCCTGATGACTACTGTCCACAAGAGTACTTCGTGTGGCAGGCCAGTTTATATATTTCTCATACAGTTGTCAATACTTAAAATTCTTAAATGAAACTATAGTTTTTAACATGAAATATGTTCTCCTCACTTGGATTTTAGATTGGAAACTGAGATCATGGAGACTAAGAAACTTGTTTAGTGCTGCACATGGGTAAACAATAGAGTTAATCTACACTCCTATTACACAGGGACACCATATTAACCCTCCTTGAATACTTTAGTTTTTATATGTGATGTGATTAATGTGTCATTTTCTGTATTAATCCCAACCTCTGTGTTAGAAGTTATG
>JADRCD010203293.1:0-18055 GCA_019843815.1 Montemys delectorum
GATTTTGTTTTGTACTGTATTGAACACCAGAAAATGGCCCTTCAATATTTTTCCACAAATCTAATATTTATGATGAATTACCATGATCTCTAAACTTTCAATAACACCAAACCATCAGAAACATCATAGCAACAACTAAACAAAGGCTTAACCAAATTGATGAACTTTCAAATGTTGATTTCCACCCAAATTTGGAATTAGGGTGTCAAGTTTGTCTCACTCAAAGCTCATATCTTGTTCAATGACCAGGATGCTTCTGTAGCCAATCCACTTTTTGTTTTTAATGATAAACCCTTTTGGTCAGCAAATATAGTATGTCTGTAAGTGGCTCCCGTAGTTTGAAAAGACACAAAGGAATCCAGACACAGAGCCAGTCTTGATGTCTCTTGTGGAGCAGTGTCCTGTTGGGGTCAGCAGGTTGGCTTCTTGCCATCCAGAGACGATGTCTTTTATAATGAGAAAGTTAAAGAGATAATTATGGAAATTAATTCCTGAACCGCTATGCCCTGTGAACTTGGTCAGGCAGAACTTTGAATATCAAGGGCAGTGCTGCAATGCAGAATAGAAACAGAAAACCTTAGCTTAGCAGTCTCTTCAGAGTGTGTGTTTTCACCATGCCCTGAGCAGTTTCATTTAACAAGTGTATGCAACTCCATGTGTATATGTCAGGTGTGATTGTGTGTCTCTGAGTGGGCTTGTCAACTAATACATGCAGATGGCCCATTAACCAGTCTAGCTTATTGGGCTAAATAGGATAAATCACACTTAATGACATCAACTTGCACCACCATGATTCAAACAGAAAATAAATTAGGATAAGTGGAAGGAATGAAAAGAGGAAACTGAATATAACCCCTAACCTACTTATTTTCTTCCTATTCTAAAACCCGGATAATCTGCTTTTGTGGATAGATTCAAAAATATCCCATATTGCAAGCCTTGTCACCACCCCACCACATTGCACTCTTAGGTCAGGGCCAAGCTTAAGGCATGAAAATCAATGCCGAGAAACACATGCCCAAGTTTTAAAATAGTCCTTATCTATAATCTGATTTATTTTCAACCCATAAAGAGCTAGTCTAACAACAGGCTCAGCTAACATGAAGAGTAGTAGCCACACTCCAAATGAGGTTTCTGAGAACTCATTTCAAAAAATGATCTTCCTGGAATTCTGCACAGTTTGGACGGATATCCACAAGTCATATCCACATATCACAGAAAGGGAAGGAGAAAGGACGAAGTATTTCTATTTTCTAATGCTGCCAAGGTACACGCCTCCTATAATTTTCAGAGACCTACACTATAATTCACTCTCTGTCCTATGCTCTGCCTCTTTTCTCTCTCTCATTAGATTTAATTCAGTAATAACACCCCACAAGCCATTCAAGCACAAATACCGTTGCTGATTGCAACTTTCTCCTGCTGGTCCCTGAATATTACTCTAATCTCTGTGTACACATGTGAGCGTGTATTGGGGCCAGTCAGGGCGGGCTTCTTTGTTATTACCTTAATCTTCAAACCTATAATATCTCATACCCTGTGTCCACAGAGCCTAGACGTCCATCCTTCTGGAGTGTCAAAACCAGAAAGTTTATTCTCCTTCCTTAACAGTTGCTGCTTAATTTGGGATTGCTTCCTTCCTGTCTCCCTTTGTTTTATTCCCTCTTTTATGATTTTTGCTGTTATTTTTAGTTAATATTTCAATTTTTATCAGTTTCTTCAGAATTTCTTACAATGCGTTCACCCCTCTTTTGACTCTTCCTTAGTCTAGACTCTTTCCCCATCCACTCAAATTTGGACTTTTTTTCACCTCAAGACCAATTTATACTGTTCAAATCTTCTTGCCCATGTGGTATTCCTTGAGCTTGGCCAATGCATCAATGACTACACTCTTAGACAATACTGACTCTCATCTTCCCAGCAGCTAGATATTGTAAATACCCCCGTAGCTAGGAACGGGGTTTTATATCCAAGTTCCCTCTCTGTGCTGAGATTTGATGTGGCTTTGGCTTACACAGGCCTGTGCATGCAGTGACGAGTGCTATAAATCATACAGCTGTCCTGCTGTATGGAGAAGACACTTCTTCTTTTAGTCTTTTCTGTCTCTGCTTCTCACACTTCTTCCACAATAATCCCTGAGCCTTAAAAGAAGCAAGTGCAGTATTATATAAGGGATTGAATATTTTCTACTATCTTATTTTCTAGGCTTTGTCTCGCTATTGGTCTCTGTCTTAAATCATCATCTCCTGAAATTTGAGGCATGCGTTAATGTATGGACGCAATGAAGAGTCTGTTGCATACGATGACTCGACTCCACACTATGTACATGATTATAACCCTTTATTCTCAAACACTCAAGTGTTTCTGTGATAGTGCTGTGTTTTAACAACTGACAAACTTCCACAATGCCTCTTCTCTCTGCTTTTTAATGTGTGTTTTGCTTTTTGTCTATGTTGCTCTTTTGAGTTTCCCTGTAGTAACCCAATTTGTGATGATCTCTTGCTTACTGCTGAGTGAGCTTGGAAAGATGCTTTCTTTTGGCTTCTCAATTTTGTGTGGTATGTATATGTCAATTCCTGTTTCCTCTGGGAGAAATTTGAGCAGTTATTAGTTATGTGTCTGTGTCTGTGTGCTGCCTCTTTTTGGATTTTTGTACATGAGCAGCATTGCTAAAATGTAGCAGTGTTGAAATTCCACACTGCATATTACATGTACACATATGCACACATACATACGAACACACACACACACACACATACACACACATACACACAAACACACACATACACACACATGCTCATGATCCCAAATGACCAGGTAGCACTGATTTATATGATGGAGAAGTTAAAGGGTCTAACATGAATACGATTCTGTATTTTTAATATTTTCTCTTATGCCAAGATCTAATGATTTACCTTCTAAAGGATCAAAGAAAAGTCATAGCATTCTGTGGCTTCAGAGTAAGCAAGAGGAATAGAGACATGTGAACATGAATACTTTGAGAAAAGAGAAAAACGAAGGTTACCAAAACTCATATGGGCAAAGACCAGTATATCTGACATCAATTTGCCTTACGCTTCTTGATCAGACACTTGTGGAGAGCATTTGGCTTTGATCAGATGTCTAGATGTTGCTGTTTTCTTTTTTGTCATTGTTTTTTACCACTAACATTAAGCTAATGTTTTCTTTTGTTGTTTTGTACTTAGAAACAACTTTTGAAAACATAATGAAAGCTGAAAGATAAATAGAAGAGGGAAAATGTATAGCAAGTAGAGTTCTAGTATTTATAACTCTATCTGAATATTTAGTAACATTTATTTATTTGCAAGACAGTATCTATCTATCTATCTATCTATCTATCTATCTATCTCACATATACATCTATAGATATACCCCAAATATCCTTCAGTAGTATGGTAATGAATATATATCACTTTATTGGAAATGAAGTTTGTAGGAACATGACCTAAAAATGCATATGTGCGAACAGGAGAGTGAAAATAATACTTTTTTGACGTCTGCCATGTGTTCAAATACACAGTTGGCTACATCTATACAGAGCAGTTAGTTTAATCATCTCAGCTGCCATAAAGCTAAATGGTGGTATCTCTATCTTTATAACTATGGAAATTGGTGCTCATATAAATTATATCTTTTGCACAATAAAGTTTCATCAGCCTGATGAATGATGGAAAGCATATTTAATTTAAGATGGCTTGACTTCAAAAGGATTTTTTTAATCTATTAATTTGGAAAAAACCTACTGATTTTCATTTATCATTTAGTACTTTCCCTGCTTATCAGGCTATTAATGTTGATAACGGTGAGATGAGATATGATATGTGATTCTCTCTTATCAAGTGAGGAAATTAATATGAATTTCTGGTGGTCCACACTAGTGTTTATAGACTTGAGAGATATCTTAATGTTTGACTGTGAGCCCTGCCTGGTTCTTTGAGGTAGACAGTCTGTCTGTATTAGGAGTTTCCCTACATCCTGGTAAAAAAAAAAAAAAAAAAAAAAAAAAAAGAAACAAACAAACAAACAAAATCCCTGTGCTTGGCCCCTTTTTACATTACTGTGACTGGTCCTTCTTTTGGCACTTCACATTAGAGTCACAAATTGGTCATCTAGAAAGTTCTTCTAGACTTTCCCATTGCCTTCCCACACCATAGCCGTTTCACCCTATGATGCTCGCTGCTTAGGAATTTCCACATTCATCTCCCAGGTCTACAGTGGCCTCTTTCTTCTGGTTGTCCTCACTAAGGCTGGTGAGGAAAAGTTCCTATCTTAGTGGCGGTGTGTGAGGTGAGGAGTGAGGTGCCTAGTAAAAGTTTACAATGTGGAACAGGGATAGAGATAGGAACAGGAGACAAATACATGGCCACAGGAACAGGAGATAAGTCTACAGAGATGTGAACCAAGGTTCTTGGAAGGAACTGCACCTAGAAAGCTGAATAACTTAAAAGATGTGGGTGATTACAGAGAGGTTGGAAGGTTGCGGGTCCACAACCTAATTAAAATGTATCTGTGTTATCTTTAACCCTCTTCATCACCAGTCCTTGTGCATCACTGTGTCTGGTCTAAACTACTGGTACCTGACAGCTCAAGCCTTTGTAACAGATTAATTTAGCAGACCATCAGCTTCTTCCAATCAAAAGCCTAAGGATATTGTTAGACACTATCTATGGCCTATAATTGGGAGTTCTCTTCTTTTACTTCTACAAGATGAGTCCACCATTATATTTGGAAAGTAACTTGATGTAGCACTTTCATTGTTATGGTACTATTTTTCTTTAAGTTTTATTGCATTATGATGAGAAAAGTTACATGACTTCAATTTATTTGATATGTTATGGTACTATTAAAACTTCATACATCTGCTGCCATATTAGACATTGAAATCTGAAGGCACCTGAGATGTCGATCCTGAACTACGGCTGCTTGGTTCCAGAGTAAGCTACCTCTTATCCTTTTGGAGGTAAATGTTGTGATTTTGTGTTTATAACAGGGACCAGTCACTCGAGGCAAACTTTCCACCTTCACATTCCTTGGAACTGAACTTAAAGTAATTGGGGATTTGAAGTTGATGAGTCTTCAAGGGGCAGGTGATAGTGTTATGGTAGCACATGGCCTCCATTTGGACTATAGTCCTGGGCCTCTCCTAGAAACTGTCTTGAAGTCACATACCTAGTATATTTGTTACTAAAGAGAAATAGACCGGGCAGCTACCTTCAAGTTCAATTATAATTCTCAATGTACTTTAGGAGACTCCTTTCTCTAGCACACCCAAAACTTGCAGGACAAAGAATACCGATGTCTAATTGGTTCTGACCTCTATGAAGGAGTCTCCCCTGAATTCTAGTAGCCCCCATGAGCTCTAGGGAGTCATTCTTTCTCTTAGATTGCATTTATATATATATATATATATATATATATATATATATATATATATATATTTCTGATGGGAAATCTAAGCTGCCGACTTCTATTGTTGTCATTTTAGAATAGTGAAAGTTAAATAAGCATAAAATACTACAATGATTGGTGCAAGAGCACAATCATTTTGTTTAGAAAGTAGGTAATAAAACATTACTTCCTCTTTTTCCTTCTTTCCTCTCAGGCTTGTCCTTAAATATCAGCTGGGAAACTGGGGTATCCTGTACCTGGGTAGAATTGATGTTTGTTTGCTTGTTTGATTCTTTATTCTTGCCAAATTTTTCTCAGACATCTGCATCTAACACTTTTTGAGATATCACAAGACAAAGAGACATCACAGCTTCTCATCGGGTCCTGTAGCCATCTGCCAAACATTCAGGTCAGCTCCAAAGCCGGAGCTATGACCCACCCTGCTCTTCTTGTTTGTAATTCTTGGTTTCACTGTTCAGTTCCCACTATATACACCCCTTTACCCGAAGGTTGGCCATTCCATCTCTGTCACTGGGCTTTTAGTCAAATGAATGTAAAGCACTTAACCACGAGACCTGGCCTGAGTTGGTGCAAAATGTCAGACCTCATTTGCTTAAAAAGTGAAAAATAAAGTCATCTGCTCTGTTTATCTCTAGCTTCCCACAGTCATTGGCAGTTGCTGATTTTAATCTATTGCGATAAAGTGCTTCTCGTTTCTCACACATGGATACAGCGCTGAAAATGGAGAAACCTTGGCCATTGCTTAGCAAAAGGCACACTGCAGTGGAGTCTCTTCTCAGAGATTTTTTTTCCTATTTCTGTTTCTCTATCTCTCACTCTCTCATGCTCTCAGTACTTTGAGGGAGATTTACATACAGGAGTGTAGCTCTTATTTTTCTTCTTTAAATCACCAATCAGTGTGTAGTACACATACTGTGCTACATTTCAGATTTACATATGCAACAGCTTTGTTCCAGCAGTATGGCTAGGTTTGGAAACTAAGGGGCATGGGAGGAGACTGTTTCCAGAGGCAAAGTATTTAGAAAGTATTACATTAGGCACATTTCTCTGCCGATGTTTTAGGCAGCCTCTGCATTAACAAGTTTGAACAATTGGATAACTAAATGTGTTGGTAATAAGTGAAGAACTATGCTTGCCCTTATGTCCCCCCTCTTGAATTGTTTATGAGGGAGTCAATAATTTTGCATATCTCCATATCAGTGAAATAATAAACATACTTTTAAATTTTATTTTAAATATCATCCAACTTGTCTATTTTTCCAGCTTGTATATGCACACACACACACACACACACACACACACACATACACACACACAACTTAATTCAGCAGGCAGAGTGGATAGAAATATAATATAAAATGGAAGGAAGTTGATCCCCACATCTCTGTTCAATTCTCCTAGCATTAACTGCTATGTTATTGACAATGGATTTGTGCTCAGCTTGAGTCAGTCCCATATTTCATTGGAACTGACAGGTTGCCATCTACCTATTGGCATCCTGATGGTATCACAGGTGACACACTTGTAAAGCTGCTCCATGCTGGCCATGTTTAAGATGAATGAACATTTTGGGGAGAGATTTTCCTAAAACACTGTTCAATGGCTATATGTAGAAAACAATTTTCCTTAAGCCCTGGAAAAGAAAGAAGCTTGAGGGACTTAAGCTGTCCTAAGACAGCCCTACCACACATGGAGGCCAAGCCAGTGACATAGAATTAGTCTACTTCTGATTAATAAAAGTTATGTTCTTGCCGGGCAGTGGTGGCTCACGCCTTTAATTCCAGCACTTGGGAGGCAGAGGCAGGCGGATTTCTGAGTTCAAGGCCAGCAGCCTGGTCTACAGAGTGAGTTCCAGGACAGCCAGGGTTATACAGAGAAACCCTGTCTCAAAAAAACAAAAACAAACAAACAAACAAAAAAGTTATGTTCTTTTTAAAGTTTTACTATTTTGATAATTTTATACAGTTATAGAATATATCATCATAGTCACCACTGTTTATAAGCTCTAATCCTCTTCTATGCCTAGTAACCCCTTCATGTCTCAGTTATCTTCTCTCATGCGAGTATTTGTGTGTATGCGTATATGTATGTTGTGTGTCTCTGTATGTTTATTTGTGTTGTGACTATGTGTGTGTCCATGTGTTTTCATGGGTGGGGTATATGTGTGTGTGTATATGAGTGTATGTGTTATGTTTTTGTGTAGGGTTGTGGGCCCTCTTTCTGGTCTGCCATAAGGCATAGCTGCTTGGGGAGACCAGAGAAGGGGAGTTTGACTGTGTATATCCCATACTGTGACAGGGAATGGGGGAAGGAGTGCTGGGCCATAGGGAAGCTCTGAGGCACTGCTCTAGGAGTGGGACATCAGTCTGAGATGTGAGGTTCCTGGGCCTGTGAAAAGGCCTGGGCCATGGGGTTCTCAGGCTCTTGGACCTCCAGACACAGCTGAGAGTCTCGGAAGAGCAGAGAATGGAGTTGGGGGCTCACAGGCTGGGGCAAGAGTCTAGCCCAGAGGCAGGTGGCAGGAGGTGGGATTGGGAGTTCCGGCTAGTCCAGGCAGAAATTGTTCTTGGCTTGATGGCTGGCTTGGGTGGTGATTTATTATTGTTATTGTGGAAATTGGATGCATAAAGCCATACCTTATTTCTCTGGGTGGGCCTGAGATTATTGTCAAGCCCTCCTGGCCTCTAGGTGTCTCTTTAGCATGGAGAGCTCAATGTTAAGCCTACTTGACTACGGTCATGTCCCTTTTCCAATTGTCTTGGTCTGAAATGTTAGGAATGCCTCATCTACATGTTGAAGGTCTTGAGACATTGCCGTTATGTGACTGATGGTCACAAATCTATGATGGACTATATCTATGTGAAAGAGGCCTGGTACACGAAGCAAGCAGAAACTCCTAGCATCCCTTCAGGGTCTCCAGGGCTTCAAGGCTTTGGTTTAACCTTACCAGGCTTCCTCTCATGGTCCATGGCCCTTCATTTATATTTTTGTGAGCATACGTGTTTGTGTGTATCTGCATTGTGTCTATGTGTTTGTGTATGGTGTGAATATCTGTGAGTTGCATTTTTGTGTGTATTTCTGAATGTAAGTGCATCTCTGTGTTTATTACAATACGGTGTGTGTGTGTGTGTGTGTGTGTGTGTGTGTGTGTATGTGTGTGTGTGTATGTGTGTGTGTGTATGTGTGTGTGTGTGTGTGTGTGTGTGTGTGTGTGTTCAGGTCTAAGGCATATTGCTGTAGCTGTTGTGTGTTTCTGATTGCAACAGCCTGGCATATCTGAGAGATATGTCCTCCTCCCCATCCTACAGATCTTATTTTCTTTCGGCTACCTTCTCCATGATAAACCTTGGGTCTTGACGGAGGTGATGTATATAAATGTCCTCTTTAATTGTGAACACTCATCCCTCACTTAGCCTTTGCCTTTTCAGTCATTACTAGATAAGGCTTTTTCATAGTGAAGCATAGACTACCCTTACACAATTAGAAATATCAGAACATTGCTGAAGGATGTGCCAATTCAATCTAATCTTGCAATACCCAGTACTATGTAAATTTCTAATTTAATCTAATTTATAGTTGTAAAATCTCTGCCATGCTAATCAGGGTCATTCAGGTCCTGATCAGGAATACAATTCAACAAAATCTGTTAGTGATTACCTGCTATGGTTTTTGAGACTTTAGTTTTAGTTGAGTCTTTGTTGATATCAGGTAAGTTACGATTTGACAGGGAGTCTGGGGCTGGTATATGTGTGTGTCAGCAAAACTATGGTAATATGCTACAGGCATAGGTTTTGAAACATAAATTTTGATCATTTCGATATTACTGCCATAGGGGATCCACGAAATACTCTAGAGGTTCAGAGAGAGTAATTCTATCCAATTTGGAATATAAAAGGACCATTAGAAGTTGCCACTGTAGACTGGCTCAAAATATCTAAAGTGATTTCCTCAGGTAGAACTGGCCCAGTGTTTTATAGTTATCAACATCAACAGAAGAGCCACTAGGATTAAGAATATGCTGGGTCGTTTTCTAAGAAGAGTGTGAGGTTTTATTTAGCTGGAATTTCGGGCATGCTGCTTCAATTCTCTGTCATGTAGGGTCTTAAGTGTCAGGTAAAGTAATTAGGATGTAATTGAAAGTCCTGAGTGGCTAATGATGGTTTTAAAGCTTAGGATAATAAGATAATAGCTGCATTCTAGAAGATTAATCTGTCAGCAGTGCGTAGAAGGGAGAAGACCAAGTATATCAGGTAAGGGCGGTGTGTGTCTCAACTATTGTAAGAGAAGTGTGGAAGGGCATCCGTTACTACTATGACATACTGAAGGAGGCTTAAAGTAGTGTTAGCAGATTGACTGGCAGGAGAAAATGTGAGGGGAAACTTAGTCAGGAAAGAACGTTCTCTTGGGCTGTTTGAAGGCAGGCATTTCAAACACCCCAGTGATCAGTGTAGTCCTCACTCCCCATCAAAAGCCACCCCCCAAAAAACAAAAACAAAACTCTAAGAATAAAATATAAATTGGGTTTGTTTCCTGTTTATTTTTCTCTGTGTAGAGGGGGGGTGGTTTGAAATTCCATATAGTACCAAGACTGACCTTGAACTCATAGCCATCCTCCTGCCTCAGTTTCTTACATACTGAGATTGCATGTGTGTGCTATCATGTCCAGTTCTTTAATTTCTACTTGTCAGTACAAAATCATGATGAAGATACAGAGAAATATTGTGGTGGAGAGGAAGCTCAATGCTACTTTCTTCAGAATATCTTCTGACCTAGTGGAAAAGCCATGACAACCAGAAATCTCAAAAGCAGGTGAAGGGGTGGGGGCAAAAGCCCTAAAGGCGAGACATGAGGCTGAAGCACCAAGCAAACCTTGTCTGTCCTTTCATTTTACCTAGGGCCAGCAGTGCTCAGAAACTTCTCAGACTGTGTCCTTAATTCAACCTGGGAAATCAACGTGCCATCTCATATTGACAACACGAAACAGGGCAGGCTTATTCCCGTCACTTTAGCTGTCACAGACATGGATCCGCGGAGGGGCCTTCCTCTCAGTCCAACCACAGAAAATGTAATTCCAAGTAAATCTGAACAAATGTCAGTGATGCATTTAAAAAAAAACAGAGCAAAGTTTCCACTCCATATAAGTCAAAGTGAGACTCGCAGACATTTACCCATAAGGGGAAAAGGGAAGAAACATACAGGACGGGTGTGGGAGGAGAAGTCTCAGGAAGACAGTTCGGTGTATCTTTGAAGAAACAATCTTTTTTTTTGACAGAGAGGCCAGGGATTTTACTGCTCCTTGCTATTGGGTTTTGAGCTAATTAAAAAGGGAATTTTCTCCATACCTACCTCAGGTGAAAGTAAAAATTGTAGATGGCAGGCATATCTATGTCTTATTTCAGAGATTGTACATGCACTGGAGGAATAGAATGGCTTCCATGTTATCTGAGAAGGATGTTGTACGAGTCCAGAAAAGCAGGATCAAAGAAAAACATATATATAAAGGTCATTAGCATAGGAATTGACCCAGGAATTTGAAGGGTGAGGTGTTCCAAGATATACTGTTTACAAGGTGGGAACAATCAGAGAGCTGATGGTATCGTGCACTTTGAAGCCAAAATCCCGAGAACATGAGGTCAGATTTCCTCTTACAGAGGGAGGAGAACATGGAGGCCTTGGGACTGAGGAGAGCAGAACAACATGAAGGTTCCAGTTCCAGAAAAGGGGGTACTTGGTTTTCCATTCTATCTGGACCTTCACTTGAGCAGATCATTTCCATCCACATTGGTCATGCTATCGTCAACCTAGTAACAGGCTCAAGGACCAAACTCATGGAGAAACCTACAAAAATATGCCTATCAATAATTCTCTATCATCATAGGAGTTCTTCTTTCTATGCTAAGATAAGTATCATGGGTCTAAAGAGAAATAGAGGGTGACAGAGATAGTGTTAAGAGGTTTGGCTTTCTGTTTAGAGAAAGACTTTTTAATAACTTTACATATATTAACTGTGTCTAACTAAGCTTCATAAATCGTCTTTTCCTAAAGATTAGTTTAACAATATTTTTTTCCAAAGATACAAGATCTCATTTACAGTAGTTAATAACATGGTAGAAGCCAGTGTTAAAGAACTCAATGAAAGAAATATTATGGTCAATTCCATTCTGTCTTTGGGTAACTTTGGCCCCTGCTACCACAGAAAACATCAGATGATTCTTGAATAATGAATGTAAAGATGATATTATAATTATTAGAGTTGTAAGGGACAAAATATTTCTGTTTGAGTCTGACATTCTAAAGATTGGTGTGTATATTTCCTGCCTTCCCAGTCATTGTTTATTCTAACACAAGGAATGAGCTATTAAAGGAAACCTTTAGCCAATTTATCTAATTTGCCTTTTTTAAAATCTCTGTGTGAGCAGTTGTGATATATAGTTCTTTATAGGAACAGAAAAACAGACTAATGTGTATAATAATTTCTATTATACAAATACATATTGGGTAGTATGAGTGGGTTGTCCAACAGTGGATGTTTGTAAGCTGAAGCAGATGAGATTCTGGTATCTTCCTGCTACATGTAATGGATGTGTCAGTAGTCTTAGTCTGGTGTTGATACCTGGAGGAAACCTGGATAGTGAAGGACATACTGGAAGGCTAAAGATGCTGAGTTCTCGTGGCAAATAAGTACCATTGCACTGCATTTGCCTTACATCTTTCTCAATGCGGGGTGCTATAGGAAAGTAGTTCTCTCCCTGTTAGGTAATCTTCCCAGGAAACTCCTTCACAGACCCCTCCAGAGGCATGCCTCCCTTTTGTTTCCAGATATAATCAAGCTGACAGCAAAGATAAACAATTACGCGTAACAAGTGAACTTGTCACCCCTCAGCTACATGAAAACCAGTGGCATAGCTGTCAAATCTTAACCTCCTCATTCTGACTGGGGTGGGAGAGACTCATCAGGGTGAGCCAGTGTTTGTGATAAGTCTGTGAGCCTTCTTTGTCCAGGTTAGCTATTCCTAAGATTGATCGCTTGTGTGTTAATATATCTGTTCTGCACCCTAGCCAACGTCTCTCACTAAGGCAGTCTGAATGGTCTCATCTGGACAGCAACTCTTTGAAATCTTATCTTCATCATTTTTAAAAATGTTTTAATGGGACTGTAGAAATAGATCAGTCGTTAAGAGTATACACTGCTCTTGAAGAGGGGCCCTACATTGGTTCCTGGAATTCACAACTGTTTATGACTTCAGTTCATGGGATCTGATGCCATATTCTAGACCCTGGGGACATCTGCACTCATGCAGCCATATCCCTACATAATGACAGAAACAAATATACATTATTTTTAAAAAAATATTTATAGTTGTTTCTAGATATGTTTAAAATTTTAATTAAAATACAATTATATTGTTTCCCTCTTCTCTTTCCTTATGATTTCTCAAAACCTTTGTGGGTAGGTAACAATGCCCTTACAATTCTGGATCAATTCAAATAACCAACTACTTGATAAGAATAAACCTATCGTTTTATGAGCATGCTTGAGAATCTCAAATTGTGAATTTATGATATTGATTTCAGATTTAGACAATACATCAACTCAACTAAGATTGCTAGTGATCAATCTTCCCCTACTGCTTCAAGTGCCCAAACCTTAGGAAGGTCAGCCAGACTTCAGAAAGCACTTAGGAAACATTTTATCTACAGATAGTATGCTTGGAAGAAGGAAGACACTAAGCCAGCGTTGATAATTAGAGTATTTTGTTATCTCTAGGATCTTGGGATCTTTAAAATGATTGCCTCACGGTTTTGGCTGAGTAAAGATAGTTCATGAGACAGACTGGTTATGAACAGCTGTGTGTGTGCTGTGAAGTGACAGAAGGCTGGTCTAAGCCTCTGCCTTCTCAGTCTCACTGCCTCCCTTCTTTCCCCGAGGACATTTGACATCTTCAATTGCATTAAGACTCACCCCTGCATTGAAATCACAGCTTCATAGGCAGAACACAGCAGACAGGTGAGAAGTCCCCTGATGGTAGAAAACCTCATAATTTAAGATACATTTTTGACAGAAAGATTGTTGGTGGAGTTCTAAGCCCTTAACACTACACATTCTCCTTTTACAAATACAATATCTGATGCGATATTTGAGCTGCATGTGGCATAATGTCCTCAACCATCAGTAAGTACAGCATATTGCAGTTGAACATAGTGAGGAACAAAGCAGAAATATATTATTATAATGTAAGCGTTCTTTCTATTTAAAAGGTAGTTTAATTAACTAAGAAACTGATGAGAAAACCTGATGGAGCTATTTTTTCTTTCAAGTGATACTAGAACTAAAATATAACCTTTTTTAAAGGTGGTTTTACATAGAAAACATATTCAAATATTCTAACAGGACCCAAACAGTTTATTTTCATTAATGTTAATGAAAATTGGTTTCACTTCGGAGTATATTAGCATAAACTTCATCTCAGAAACAAAAAAAGCTAGGCAAATGGTGCATACTTTAGATCCCCACACTCCAGAGGTAGAGGCAAGCATATTGCTGTGAGTGTGAAGCCAACATAATCTATATAGAAAATTATAATAAATGCAGGACTACAATTCCTATTTCTCCCACCAAAATGTTAAAGTACAAAAATATAAGCTGAACAAATTTAAGTTGATGCAAATCACTGAAAATATTAGTCTGATGCTTTGAGAAATCAAAGTAAATAGAGTTTTGTATTACTTTTGAGAAACAGATAAATATCATTAAGTAAATATTTGTCAATTTTAGTTTATAACTTATTTCTTACAGTTGTGTCATTTTCATATTAAACAGATATGTTCTGCATGTTGCATGTTTTATTAAATAAACTTTATTTACATTCTAAAAAAATAGGAATTTAACTTTATTTGCTTGTGTTTCTTTCTGACTGTATCAAATTCATGGTCAGTTTTCAAATGTAATTAATCACTTTGTAAGCTGAAGCCCAATATGCAGTATATAGGTATAAGGACTATTAATTATTCCATGCAAATGACATTATATGAGACTTATGAGAGAGTTGAGGTTGAGTTTTTGTAAATATAATTGAAGGAAGGCTGATTTATATCTAATGTTTTTCATACCATCTACTCTGAGAATCTGTGAATTTGATACTTCTAATATTCCTTTAAAAAAATCACAATAAATGCAGCTCCCTGTCTCCAAGCTTTTAGCCTCCAACTGCCAGTCATCAGCTGTGGGGGAGTTTATAATTCCAAACAATATTTCAAAGATCTTTAAAAGAAATAGAAACTGTATAATTACCTTGCATCCTTTTTTTCTAAATAACAACCTGGCCCATGGTCTTTTAACTTCATCACTTGTGAAAGTCTTGGTTTAAAGTGGTACATTTCAACATCGTGCATATGACTTAGATCCTAAGAGATACATTGTCTCGGCTGCCAAAGGCAAGGATGAAGGAGGAATGTAAACAGCTTGATTGAGGGTGGCTCCTGCTGCACCTGTGGTTTTGACAGCTTTTGCTACAGCTTGAGGAGGAAACAGGTTGCCTGTTTGTTCTTCAAGAGCACTTCTGGCATCCAGGTATTATGCAGGCACACACTGCCAGCTGTGAAGGAAGCAGCTCCCTTGTCACTTCAGAGAATGATGCTTCTGCAGGAAGATCCCTCTAGCTATTTCATCCAAGGACATTGGGCAAGGAGGGCACAAAAGATCAAACACAAAACCCCAGGAGGTTGAGGTGTTTGAGGAAAGGCTCCTTACCACAAGCTGGCTTCCAAACTTGAGGATGGTTTCAGTGAGTGAAAAAGGAACATTTAATTGCAATAATGTTTCATGATATGAGTGCCCTGATGAATAAATAGGCTAATGAAAACAATAGTACGCAAGAGATTTCTACTGTTTGTGTCTTCATGCATTCTCACCAGGAAGAATAAGTAGAGTTACATGTCAATGGCAAACACTGTAAATGCAGACAAATATCAGTGAATCATTTTCTTAATGGAACGTCTTTGACTGTGACAATTTACTCCATACTCTAGGACAACTCCGTACATCACATGACTTAGATGACAGTTGTGTTGTTCTTTTTATTGCCTTGTGTGGTTTGTTAGAACATTAAATCTAACTTTCTAGAGAAGGTTGTCTTGATGGAATTCATTATATAGTCCAGGCTACCCTCAAATTCATAGCAAGCCTCTTTTCAGGGCCAGTCTTATAGGAAGAGAAGCCAGCATACGAAGCTTAAAATACACCGTCTGCCAATTATTATAGAACTACAGTAGTTAACATCATACATTTTAACAGATGTAAACAGTTAAATCTTGTGATTTAATCAATTAATAAAAATATTAGGCTCACCAGTCAGGCAGGGGAGCTGCAGGGCAGCAGGGACAGGATCCTCTCAGCTTCCAAGTGACAGAGGTGGATCAGCTACCCTCTCTGCCCTTTCCCTGCAAGCGGAGGATCTGCCTCCAGGGAGTGCTTTAACCCAGAGACTCAGATGAGATCTGCTATTTTCTCTCCAGTGACTTTCTTAGGCAGGACCAGCCTGGAGGCACAGGCCCCACTAGTTGCAGGGCAGTCTCAGGGCAGCAGGGAGAGGACAAGCTCTAGTCAGAGACACCAAGAACATCTAACATCAGAGATCAAGAGATAGCGAAAGGTAAATGCAAGAATCCTACCAACAGAAACCAAGACTGCTTGGCTTCATCAGAACCTAGTACTCCCACCGCAGCAAGTCCTGGATATCCCAAACACCGGAAAAGCAAGATTTGGATCTAAAATCATATCTCACAATGCTGATAGAGGAACTTAAGAAAGACATGAATAACTTCCTTAAAGAAATACTGGAGAACACAGGTAAAGAGGTACAAGCCCTTAAAGAGGAAACAAAAAACTCCCTTAAAGAAATACTGGAGAACACAGGTAAAGAGGTACAAGCCCTTAAAGAGGAAACAAAAAAATCCCATAAAGAATTACAGGAGATCACAAGTAAACAAGTAGAAGCACTTAAAGAGCAAACTCAAAAATCCTTTAAGGAATTGCTGGAAAACACAAATAAACAGGTGAAAGAATTGAGTAAAACCATCAAGGACCTAAAAATGGAAGTAGAAACAATAAAGAAATCACAAAAAGAGACAACTCTGGAGTTAGAAATCTTAGGAAAGAAGTCAGGAAACATAGATGCATGCATTACCAACAGAATACAAGAGATAGAAGAGAGAATCTCAAGGGTAGAAGATAACATAGACAACATTGACAGAACAGTCAAAGAAAATGCGAAATGCAAAAAGACCCTAACCCAAAACATCCAGGAAATCCAGGACACAAGGAAAAGACCAAACCTAAGGATAATAGGTATAGAAGAGAGTGACGACCTTCAACTTAAAGGACCAGTAAATATCTTCAACAAAATTATAGAAGAAAACTTCCCTAACCTAAAGAAAGAGATGCCCATGAACATACAGGAAGCCTATAGAACTCCAAAAAGACTGGACCAGAAAAGAAATTCCTCCTGCCACACAATAGTCAAAACAACAAATGCACAAAACAAAGAAAGAATACTAAATGCAGTAAGGGAAAAAGGTCAAGTAACATACAAAGGCAAGCCTATCAGAATTACACCAGACTTCTCACCAGAGACTATGAAAGCTAGAAGATCCTGGGCAGATGTCATACAGACCCTACAAGAACACAAATGCCAGCCCAGGCTACTATATCCAGCAAAACTCTCAATTACTATAGATGGAGAAAACAAGATATTCCATGACTAAACAAAATTTATACAATATCTTTCCATAAATCCAGCCCTACAAAGGATAATAGATGGAAAACATCAACATAAGGAGCAAAACGACACCTCAGAAGAAGCAAGAAGGTAATCTTTCAACAAATCCACACAAACCTAATTCCACCTCTTACAACAAAAACAACAGAAAGTGACAATTACTTTTTCTTAATATATTAATATGAAAATTAATATTACCAACATATCCTAATGGATTGAAATCCAATAATATGAGGAATTAGAAATTTGTTGATTATCATCCAATGGTCTCTCTAATTTGGTAATTGGAGAAATAGGTCGAACATTGTACAATCTATATGCACTTTCAGCTTGTTTGTTTATGACAGTGTCACACTGTGTACAACATAAGGGTCTTGAAATCTCACTTCTCCTATCTCAGCCTTTCTATTAGTAGTATTGTTTATTTCATGTGTTTACACTATACTATGCTTTTCAGAGCAGCTTATATATTTCAAAAGTATTTATATACCCAAAAGAAACGTAGACAATTAAATTGGGAAGGGGCTTGTAAGAGAATAACAAAGAGTGAGACTGAATGATTTGCCTGACATTTGTAATTCTTGTATCAAGTTTGAAGAAGAGGACTTTATAAGTTACTCTTTCGTTGAGATGAATGCTTTTCCAAATTATCAAAGCTAATGAACCAAATTCTTACCCTCACCCAATGTCCATGCCAGCCTCCAAGTAGGACCATTGTTCATTGAAACAGTTGGTGAATGACTTTATGGATAGACCATCTTGATACCTCCACCATTTCTTAAATGAATGTAAAACTGTTCTCTGTGAGCTGAGAATAAAGTCACTCACTCAAGTCAAATAGCTTTGAC
>JADRCD010203293.1:18455-31937 GCA_019843815.1 Montemys delectorum
CTACATAAGACTGTTAAATTGATTGTTGTTTTATATCAAACAACTTTTATAATACTTATTTGTATTATAATATTTTATAAATTTTAAGGAATATGACAAAAAACTATTAGTAGGACAAATATTCCCACATGCTTCTGAGTCTCTTTTAAAGATGGACTTAAGAACAAAAGAAATGTCATGTGATATTTTACAGTTATTCGATGTTATTTTATCTTTTTTCAAATCAGTAGGAAAAGTAAATTATTTAGTAAATTTTTCAAGCAATAAGAAACAATAATTAAATCCCTACCTCACACATATTTAAGTCCAAATATACAAGAGCAAAGGTAGATAACAAAATAAAATATAAAGATAAAATGGAGTCCCAAGAAACATTGGAAGAAAGAATAAGGAAATATTTTAGAAACTTAAGTACAAAAACTTGTTTTATATGTGTCATAACAATTAGACAAAATAAAGAAAAATATGTGTAAGGGTGGTGATTTTAAGTCCAGAGAAGTATCTACAGAGGGAAAAACAGGAAGTGGCTACATCCTGAGTATTTTTACACAGGAGTAACACAACTTGGAATGTTTCACTAGAGAGAAACAGCAAACACTTGAGTTGGTAGAAATGTTTATCGTTATGTGAATATTCTATACTGTGTATAAGTGTGGAATACAACAACCTACCTACTATGTTAACATGTACAAATTTTATAAATCACCTTAAAACTAAGTTTTTAAAGCAGCATGGTAAATTTAAAATAAAAAAAAATTCACAGTAGTATTAGGGATAAAACTGCACATGTATAATAATATAAAATTCTCTACTATTAGACAATGTTTTCCTAGTTATTGGGTTTGATTTTTAGAAAAATTAAAAAATGCTAAATAAGCTTCTTATGAATAAGCAAGTGAGAGTGGCAGGTGAACATGGATCATGGATGAGTGCTTGTGAACACCAATCATGATTGAATGTTTGTGAACACAGATCACGTGTGAATGCTTATGAACACAGATCAGGGATGAATACTTGTCAATATGGATCACGAATAAATGCTTGTGAACATGGATCATGAATGAATGCTAGTGAACATGGATCATGAATGAATGCTTTTGAACATGGGTCATGAATGAATGCTTGTGAACATGGATCATGAATGAATGTACAAGTAGAAATAGATGGGGAAAAGAGTCAATGATTGCCTAAATATGGTAGGGTGAGGAAAAACAAATAGAAAAGAAAGAACATTGAAGAGAAGAAGAGGAATCAAACACTACTTATACAACAAATTGGACAAAGATTTGAAAAACAAACCACTCTTCTCACTAATTCACATTAGAGTCCACTGCTAACTATGTGGATTTAACCTAGAGTTGTTATTCCTAGAATACCAGTCTGGCTAATATTGTAGTTGTAAACATATCCACGGAAGAATGCTTTATAAAAGGCATTATAATAAAACAAACATCCCAATTGTTAATTAAGTTATTACTTAATTAATAGCACAGATTATACTTGACTTTTAAACTTGACTTAGTTTTTAAAATGGCAACCTCATATATATTTATATATATATGTATATACACACACACACACATATATATATATGATATATGTGTGTGTGTGTGTGTGTGTGTGTGTGTGTGTGTGTGTGTATAGTATTGGCTATTTTAAAACATTCCCTAAATACATGTTTGAGTCTGAAAATAGAGGTTCCAGAATAGCACATTGAGCTTCTTCATAGCAGTGTATGCTTATGTTTGTATTACTACATCACATTAAATAACTCAAACGTATGCTATCAGAGAAAGTTAGCATTAATTACATTTATAATTACACACTCTTGTACTATGGGCTCTTTAATTGTTGTATAGCATTTTCTAACATTTTAATTTTGGCCCATTTCTGATCATTTTTGACCAGTGTGTATTTCACCTTAAGTAAATGAGATTTTGTGTGGATACTGCTTGTCTAGCAACAATTTATCAGGAATTTGTGGCCTGAAGCAAAACTCCTTTCCTTACTTTTCTGTGTTTACTGGTTGTTTATTCTTTGACAATTCATTTAATCTATAATTCAAATATGCTCAGCATATCTCCCAAGATTTGACAATCTACTTTATAATTACTTTCATTATTAGACAAAATCTTGAAAATTGCTAAGTCAATAAATAGGGTTATAAATAACCGATTCTCAACCTCTTCTTTACAGCAACCCAAAATGATGCCATTTAGTTTTGAACACATCTCGCAAACCACAAAAAGCCTCTAAACAAAATTAAGTTTAATTCACTCTTTAGGGAAGTGCTTCTACAGACCATTGGAAGGAAGGGGGAACCAATTTAAATAAATTATCAGATAGTCATTTTATCCAGACGAGTGCTACTAATTACAATCAGTTTCCTCTATTCATTAAAACTCGTCCAGCCTGGATCCACTCTGTCAGCAGTTGTGAGAGCCTTATCACAACTCTTCTTTAAATACATTACATAGTTTAGACTTTTGCTAATTTGCAGCCTTTTCTAGACATCCCTGAAATGTGTGTGTCTTGTTGCATGCTCCTTCTGTTTTAATATATTTAGTCTTTAGTCTTTTTCCATTGCTGTCTTCTCAATATTCTGCATTCTCTGTTTTAATTATTAGGTGTTTCAATCTATCAAGTAGGTGTTTTAGCTCAAGCATTGCCTTCTAGGAAGAATCTGTCCATTGTTCTCCTAGTCATGTTAGTTTGGTATAGTTTATTGCTTTTTTTACTAATGTGCTTGCATACCCAGGCCAGAAAAATCAAATGGAATTGAAACCAACCATCTTGGAATCACCACAGCATCCTAGTTGCTTGTCTTTACTCACACACCAAGTTGCTTGGTTTATTTCATAGTTATAGGTTTTTTTTCTGTAAAAGCTATATGTACTATGGGGTGTAAGTCTGTCTTTCCTTGGCATTTGAGTTCTTGGGTCTACTTTTATAGTAATGTCTCTAAGCCAGAAATCTGAAGCAAACCACATGTTTCTATTTTTTAGGTCATAGTGAATCCTATGCCTCCACAGTATGCACCCCCCAAATGTGTTAAGTTTTAGAAGATCTAATTTTGTTAATAGGGAAACTGACTATGTGTGGTTGTATAATACTTTCGGGAATTAAAGAGAGTAGAGGGAATGCTACCCATTTGCTCTTCCAAACTCTTTAGTGTTTGACTGAATGCTTGTTGCATGACAGATTCTCCCTCAATATTTGTTGACTTAAGTATGTGTTCCATTGCTCAAATTTAATAAAGAACATGAGGCTGGGAGTAAAGTAAGGTTTTTATCTGACTTTACTTACTTACTGACCTTTCCAAAGCCCTGGCTATCTGCTGATAGGAAACAACATTGTTCTAAGTTTTAAAAGTTGAAGATTCATTGGGAATTCTTTTATCTACTTAGCAATTAATTTACATCTACTGTAATTAATTTTTGAGAAACCTGCAAAAGCCTATTAGATGATGTTCCTAAGCAGTGGATCCTAACTTTGGAAGCTGGGAGGAATAAATCAGTGTGTATCAGCCAGATCTGTTGCCCTGGCAGACAGCCTTGGCAAGCACCCAAACACAAATAAACTATTTCCAAGTTTTGGTAAAAATAATTAAGTTCAGCTTAAAATGCATCCAAAATCCATTGTCTGATGGCCCATAGAAATGAATAATTCCATTTTATACTGATAGAGGATAGGTTCAGGAGGAGTTGAGAGCAGTATTGTAGTAAGCAGGCACTCGCTTTTTTTTTTTTTTTTTTTTTTTTGTAAACTAGAAAATGCATTCCTTTATGTGTAGAATTTATTGAAAAATAATACTTAATGGAAAGCCATTCTCCTTTGAGGCATGGGCCTAGATTGTCCATGTTAGAATGTACTGCTAAGAATCCCATCGTTAGAGTGGCTGAGATTTTCAACTTTCTTCCAACTTTCAAATGATTCCTTAAAAGCAAATGATCTGTCCCTCCTTCCAGACCTTCCTGGAGCAGTGATATCTTCGAAAGTTTGGCTTCTGACACATCTAAAGCACAGCACCTCTGTCTTGTAGCAAATGTACAGACACGCCACTTCCCTTCCTATCTGCCACTTTACCTCATGCTCTGACTTCACTCTTATTGTTGTGCTCGTAACAGACAAGTTCTGTACACTGCCTAGAAAAGATGGACCATTACTTAGATCAGGAGAGGTAGATATGGTCTCCTCCTTTCATTTCAAATTATTGTTATCCATTCAGAAGTGTCATTAGACTTTCTTTAAAATGAAATCGACCAGATTTAAAAATAGGTGCTGACATCTCATGATATTGAAAAATATTTAGTTTTGGGTTTTATTTGCTTATTGCTTATCCCTTCCTGTCACAGATGCTTCAGCAGGTAAACTACCCATGAGACCTCCCTACTGAGACATGGCTTCCTAGACAGAGGCTTCCTGGAGGGTTGGATGTCGTTAGAAAGTCTTGCTCAGGGTGAACTTTAAGATACAGGAAGAGCTCTATTTCTTAACCAGTTTCCTCTCAGTTCTTCACCTCCTGTTCTACAAAGTCCATCAGTAAAATGCCCCTAAACTTCTCAACTTTGTGTAGCTGCATTTCATAGCTAACCACATTTACTGGAAAAAGGAGGAAGGCAGGGTCTTGTAAGCCATTATAGCATGTGAATAAACAAAATAATTACACCCAAGGAATCCTCAAATTAATTAGTTTTAATTAGTAAATTAAAAACTTAAGAGGTCTCAGCTAAAGAAGAAACAATTTCCAAGATAATATTTTATGCCCAATTTTTGAATCAGTTGAAAATACTACTTTTTATATTCCAGTCAATATAATCACAGCTATGAGTTTACTTAAGCATAATATTCACTTTCTGAACACTTTGAATTTCAGTAGTTTCTGTGTATTGCATTTATGATACTGAATTTAGTTTTTAAATTCAAGGAAATATGAAACTATTCAAGAAATTATGAAATTATTAGAAAAGTATGTTCATCAGATTACTTTCATCTGAACAAGTCAAACTCTGAAGCCATTCTTAGATAATTTGCTTAAAAATATAAGGACAAACAGCAGATTAATTTTACCAAAGCAATAGGAAGATTAGAGAGGCAGTAATAAATATCTCTAGAATTCTCCACTAATATGTAAATGATGGTGAGAAATTTAGTTGTTTGACTATGATGTCTTTTCCTTTTATTTTCATTTTCAGAATGAAAGAGAAGAAATTTAGTTTGATGTCATTAATCTACTCAGCTTCCTACCTTGTCCATTAGTATCGATCAAGAAACCATCTCTTTAATTAGAATTGTCTCCTAATTTTTTCTAAAGTTCAGTTTTAGTATTACTCTAATCATCACATTTTTTGAAACTCAGTATTCTGGGTTAGATGTATTCTAGAGTAAAGAAAAGAGTCATCATGAATTCCAGAAATAGTCACCCTGGCAACCATAGCTTCAATCTACTATGTCACTACTACAATTAAGAGGATATGAGCAAGAATCATCTTATAAAAACAGTCTGTCCTCTTTTCCTGAAAACTACTGTATAACCTCAGGGGTTTGCAGTAGTGTATATTATAGATGAAGAAGTCCCTGGTAATTTCCAACAATTATATTTGGCTAAATGAGAGAAGAACTGCAGATCATGTAGGCAGTGTACACGAATGCCTAGTGACGTGGAAGAAGCCTCTTGGCCATTTAGGTATTTATGCATCATATTTCTTCCTAGAATGTGTGTAACTGAGTTCAGCTTTGGAACATCCTGGAAAAGGAACTAGGAAAACACAGGTCCCTTGAAACTGCAATGACGTCTCCAGTCTATTTTTAAGCACCAATCTTCCTTTCTTTCTATATTCAGACCCTTAACCCTAAAGTATTTACCTTATAGATAGTTACTTGAATCTCAATATATCCCAAGAAATGCTTCAAAAGCTTTAATATATGAATTCATTCGAGCTTAAAAACAATTAGGGGAAAACATACTAAATAGCTTGCCTAAGGATAAACATTGAAAATAGACATAAGAAGGGCTTGAAAAGCAGGAAACAGCACTTCTTAAATTCTCACCAGTCTACCCTGAATAATAAAGACAGATAGCAACTTATATTAAATAAACAATATCAAATTTTGTTGTAAAATCTTTGAAAAGAGACTTACCTAACTTAGTGGTTTTTTTTAAACAATCCAAATTTAAGACCATTGTATTATTTGCTGGAATTGTGAGGTTTCATTACTCTGGAGAATATATTCGTCACTCAGAATCTATGCCAGCCCCTTGATAATGATGAGGATAGGCATTTCTGAGCTGTCTTGGCCTCTTCCACATTGCTCAGCCTCTAAATGGCAGTTGGGTGTCTTGCTGAATTGTATCCAGCTGGCAACCTAAAATCTTAGTTATAATTCAGAATTTTCTCTGCCTAAATATAATTCAAATGCATTGCCAGACAGTGCCTTAGCAAGCCAAACAATGAATAAAATGGAACATTCCTGCATAGGAAGTCAGCAGAACCTGGGAGCAAGAGGCTAGAGGTTTTACTGGAGCTGCTGTTAATTAGTTCTATAGTATTGAGTTAGAAACTTACATTGCTAGGGCTCAGTTACCTCATGTGTGGATAGAGAATTTGTATCTATCAGAGGGGTTTAATCTACAATACTGTATAATCTTCTTCTAAATGAATAAGAATGCATCATGTCTGTAATCGAATGGTCATGACAATGCTTTAAAGAGTTCATATTTAGATGAGTCAGAGTAAGAAGGATAACTTACACTTACTATCCTGGAATCATTGTAGGACATCCTTCACTTTCTAGACTTTTCTAGAAACAACAACAAACCCAAGTGAGCAAGACAATGCTGCCCCTACATAGCCTGGGGCAGAAAGGAGTTGACTTTCTTTATTCAAACTGTAGAAACAGGCTGGGCAGGGGTGGCACACACCTTTAATCCCAGCTCCTGGGAAGCAGAGGTAGGTAAATTTCTGAGTTTGAGCCCAGTGTGGTCTACTGAGTGAGTTCCAGGACAGCCAGGGCTACACAGAGAAGCCCTGTCTTGAAACCCCCACCCCCCAAAAAAAGGGCTGTAGAAAGAGTTAACACTGTTTTTGCATGCTGAAATTATTATTCTTTTGCAAGGAAATAAAGTCTTGTGCGCTTCAACCCTCTGCTTGTTTGTGGATAAATTTTCAGTATTTAAAGGTTAAAGAAAATCCTGAATTTTTTACAAGGGGTGTAAATATTTTCAGACATAGTAAAATATGTCACTGTACCTAACTGGAACATCTAGAGTAATTACTGCTTTGGGGGTAATTTTATAGTTAACCAAGCCCACAGGCATGTCACTCATGTAATAAAATAAATCCTGTGTTGATGTTGGAGAAGCATATGAGTACCAGATGATGGTTATCTTTCCAGTAGATGTTTCATGCAACCACAGCCAGCCAGAAGGATACTTACTCTCCTTCACTGGATACTTGGGAGAAAATGCACAGAAATAGTGACTTTGAGTACAAATGAAGAATCTTCCTCTTATGATTAGATATGCTATTATATCCTGATAGCTCAATTTCTTTAGCATTGAACAGATCAGACAAATTGAAATGCCAATAGTTTCTTAGCCTGGGCACGCACCCCTGTTTCCATATTTGAACCAGAGTAATGGTATAAATTATTGCGAGAATTAAATTTTATAACTTAGTAAGATTTTTTTTTAGTGCCTTACATAGTAAAATTCCATGATAAACATCTGTGTCTTTCCCTGTCTCTCTTTATAAGTTGAACTTTAATAAGTTCATTTTTGACTACTGCAATTTTGATTATTAAAAACATTCAGTAATCATTTATAGCCTATTGAAAATAAAAAATGCTGATTAATTGTTAAAATATATGTTTACTATTACTAAAGGAGCTGTCAAATTGAAGATTTATTGTCTTTACTCTTCATAGTCAACATGCAACACACACACACACACACACACACACACACACACACACACACACACTCACTCACACTCCTAACTCTCAGGCATAGACTACAATACTAGAAGTATCTCAAGACAAATAAAATTGGTTCAAGCTATATCGATGTGAGCACTAACCCTTACTAACTGCTGGGGTTGTTCACATTTTATTTCTGTTTTCTTTTTCCCTTTCTTTCCCTCCCATTTCACATCCTTCTCCTTACTCTACTCTCCTGTTTCCTTTTTCTCTACCCTTCCTTTACTTTCCCTTTCCCCTCCCTAAGAAATACACTTTTCTCCATCTTCTTCAGAATACTGCATTAAACATGTGTTATAAACAAGTCCTTGTATTTAATTCTAGGGAAGTTAATGAAACTGGATAGGCATAGACTGGAATGGATTCCCATCTTGGAAGAGCTCATAGGTCAGCAATGAAGAAAGGAAACACATGAACCAAGCACGACATCACTGATGTGTTTATAAAAAGATAAATAAAGAGGGGTTATGGTCTATGGAAGTGTGTGGTGAGGTTTGGGGGGGAGGGAGTGTCTCAGTGGACCCATTCTGAGGCATCCCTTTCCTCTCTGAGGAACCAGCCACATGATGGTATAGTATAGAATAGAGTTTATTCAGGGCATGGGGAGGGGAGTTAAGAGGGTAGTAGAGGCAGAGAAAGGCAGAGAGAGGGAGAGAGTAAAGAAATAAGGCCAGACATGAGCAAGTAGAGAGATGGGGAAGGAAATAGGGAAGGGATCAGGGAAGGGAAGAGCTCAATAGGGCAGGAGACAAACACAAGAGAACAAGAGATCAAGAGAGGGAAGAGAGGGCAAGTAGCTCCTTTTATAGTAGTCAGGCCTACCTGACTGTTGCCAGGTAACTGTGGGGTGGAGTGTAGACAGAATGCTAACAATCACTGTAAAGCAAATGTATTTGAAAGTCTCTAAGAGGCTATAAGAATAGTTTGTCTTCCTGTCCAGGTTAATTTAAGATCCCAATGTTTTCCTCTTTTCGACTGAACCTTTGATTTATTTTCCTTTGGATTTAGAATTTCATCCATGTGATCTAGTTTACCACCAGGACGACTTCCATATAGAAATACTGTGTGTGTGTGTGTGTGTGTGTGTGTGTGTGTCTGTGTGTGTGTGTGTGTGTGTGTGTATTTTTGTGTGTGTCTATTTGATGGACATGCTCTATTTTAAAAAACATTGAACATGTAGGGTTGCATTAGTTAAGAAAATGTGGGCATACATGATTTCAAAATCAATATCAAAGTTGCAGTAATTTCTCAATAGACAGATAAATTGAATATCTCATGGAGAGAGGAGATAACTGAATGAACAAAGGAAGCAAACATGCACATCTACTTTATAAGGAAATGTATTTTTAAATAAAATCAACAACATTAGATAAAGGTCATGAATAAAAGATAATAGCTTTAGTTTTTAGTTATAATTAGGATATATTTAGAGCTTCTTTGTTTTTTATCAATTTTTATTTTTATTTATCATTTAAACATAGTATTGTGTTTTAGCTGGACTTGGGACTCATGTAGGAGTCAGTGATCAAACCTGATCACCACAGTTACTGACCATAGAGTATCTAGACCGAAATTGAGAATGTGTCTGACATCATTGGCTATCAAAGGAATGGAATGCAGTAAGTAAAAATTAGAACTTAAAATCAGTGAGTATCCAGCCTCTCCTATGGCAGAGTACATAAGGATCCTCTAATTACATGGTTATAGATGACAAAGTAAAAAGCAAGGAAGCTTGGGTCCATGCCAGCTTTCCCCTCGACTCCTTGAGACCATTGTCACACTAGAGACTTGTCAATGTCCTTTGAGTAGTCCTTAATTGAAATCAACAGACACTGTCATGAGGCAGAGGAAGACAGACAGTGAATAAGACACAATACTTTGGTAATATTGCCTCTATTCTTTGCTGCTTTCTAAAGATCCAGGATGAAAATTGTCCCCAGAGTGGCTTTAAGTTCTCAGTTCTTTCTCCTTCTTGGGAGCCAGCATGCGCCTGCAAGGCTCACACATGCGCAGTAGTGTCTTCAGCAGCAAGAAGACATCAAGCAAGATGACATCATCCTGTATTTACGTGGGTGGGTGTCTTCGGAAGAACAGGCAGATGCTTGCTTTTACTGCTAAGTGTGGAGGACTGGAAAGGAGACAGCTTGCATTTTGAACTTTTAGAAATTGGTCCCGGAGCATGTTTTCTTATAAAACTATTATAAATGACTATAGTTTTATAGATTGTTTAAAATCTCATTACAGCCACTATAAAAGTCCTTTGTGATAGAAACATCTTTGGATATAATTTATTTCATCTCTTATATGAGAAAATGAATTCAATAATATTCTGCCTCTTCAGACTACCTTACATCTTCCTTATTAATACTTTTAATGTTCTTCATAATTTATCTTTTCATACACATAATATTTTTTGAGAAAAAAACTTACAATGTAGCCCTGGCTGCCTGAACTCACTTTTTAGAACACTCTGGACTTGATTTTACAAGAACACACGTGTCTCTTTTTTCTAAGTGAAGAGTAAAGGTATGCGTCAGCATGGCCACCGCCAACTTTATATTACAAGTTTTATAATAATTATTGTCTTCCTTGTTATGTAAACTCCTAAAGGAAAAAGTATATATCTAATTTAATCACTTGTCAACATCTTTCCGAGGTTCTGCTACGTAGTAATTATACCACAAATTATATCAACGATCAAATGATGGAAGGGGGTATAGGAGTTTACTGTGAGGAAGGAGCTGGGCTAGGTCATGATGATGCATATCATAGTAAAGAAGACAGGACAAGTAACCTGATTTCATAAAACTGAGGTCTACCATAAATGTAATGACAGGGGGCATACCTAAATAGCGACATGATGAATAATATGTGCTAAATCAGGAGGAAAAATAAAGATATACAGAGGGGGAAATTCAGTTATTTATAATATAAATTTAGTGGGAGGGCACCCATATCAGGCACTCATGACCTAGTTTACATATTTACTTTTGTAATGTAAATTTATTATTTAGGCTGTGTGTTTTAGTCATATTCATATATTTCAAAACTAACATACAAAGCACACAATTTAATAGTGTCCTAGCCTCTCTATATAAAGGTCAAAATTGAATATTTTAATATACTCCTACAATGAAATGATTGTAACGAGCCTGGCACTGAGGCACTGTTCTGTCTCTCAGTATCTTTTTGCTCTAAGGAAGAGGAGCAAATTCTACTTAAAAGAGGGCTAATAAGAAATTTTTTTCCACATCTGAGAATTATTGTATTAAAAATGTAAGTTTGGACTTGAATCCAAACAGAGTGGTGTTGCTCAAAGTCTCCAATTCTTTATTTTTTTTTAGCTCAGTTTTCCTCATCTAAACAGGACCAAAAATGTATTTTGTAGACATTCTGTACTATATGGCATATATATATATATATATATATATATATAGTGTAATTATACACACACATATCTGATAGCTTTTGGCACAACAAAGTGCTGAACGTAAACAACTTCTATGCTATGGGCAGTTGTTTTAGAATGCTTATTATCCTCATAGGACTCTAAGTTAGCTATGATACAGGTAAGAACTGAAACCTGCATTTTACTTTGTTTGCTTGTTTTACTTCACAGAGTATCACCTGGTTCCCTGATTTTTCTGAGTTTTCCCTAAACACATTTTGTTATATGTTTTGACTGAGTTAAATATATTCCATGTACAAAGAAAACTAAGTTCATTATTAATCATGGTAAGAGTAATTTGTCAACATAGCGGTGACTGTAGCAGTGAGGAGCATGTGCACATGGAAGCAAGTAAGAGGATGTGAAATGTTGGGCTGTGGTGCCTCGGTGATGGTCAAATGCTCTCTTGAGAAAGATACTTCAGCCGAGCTATACAACTCAAGCTAGATCTTCAATGGGAGAATGTTACGAACCACTGTCAGGAGAAGGACCTAAGTTTCAAGAGAAGAAACTATGCTTGTAAATTAGAAAGGCAATAAACAATAGCCTTTGAAGTCGTGTGGAAAGTTTAATGATCTCCTCCCACATGTACTAGGAAAGCTTTCCTATCCTTGTTGTGTCTAATATGAATCATACATAGCCTCTATATCCTCTGATCATTACCTCCTTCAGTAATCACCATCTTGTTTTATGACTCTGACTGCATTTATTCATGCTTGAAGCATGCTTGTCTCTTAAACTTTCTTCTCTTTACCTATATATTTTTACCTCATTTTGTGTGTCCTATGATTACTATTTGCTAGCCATGTGCTCTAGAAGTCATCATATCCATCATATTCACTGAAGAGCACCTGCATCCAGAAATGCTGACTAATGTGGCCGTGTGTTCATAGGAACTCACCACGGGAGCAAATTCTGGAGATTTCACACTGAAAAGAGAAAACAACTACATTTGTGTTTGCTATCAATGATCTCCAAAGGTCAACTCTAATTAATCATTCTTTTTATTTCCCACTGTGAATGTCTCTCTTCTTTCCAATTTGCTCAATGAGTTGGAAGACATTGACATGTTTCTTAATAGCAAGAGTTGTAACATGCATTTTAAGAGGAAAGCCCTGATTCCTGGCCCCCAAGTTTCAGAAGGAACTGGAAGCTAAGTACCTTTTCACTCCTCGATGTGTTCCATCTAGAAAATAATCCCACTGGAGTGAGCAAAGCAAACTGTGTGTAATCTGTTATGTCAGGGCTGAGGAAGACTATGTATCTGTTCTTTGAGAAGCCAGATATTACCTGTAATGACTAATAACAGCTTTATGGTGAGGACTCCCCACCTCCCTACTAACAAGAGAAAAGCTGGAATCAGTTCACATTTACACCAGTCTCATAGAAGAGTAGCCAATGGACTTCATATCTCCAGTGTATTATCTGACTCAAAGCCAGAATGGAGAAATGAGATAAACTAATTAAAAAAAAAAAGTGTTTCAGGCATGGGAAGGGGGGGCAACAATGGTTTGTTCTTGTTGTTTTTGTTTGTTTGTTTGTTTATTTTTTGGAGGGGAAACTGGGAAAGGAGAAATTTACATGAAAATAAAGAAAATATCTAATTAAAAAAAAAAAAGTGTTTTGCTCCAAGCTCTGTGTTAGTCTTGTTAGCTGCTCATTCAGAAGGTTTTTTCCTAGAATTCTTTCATTCCTCCCTCCCTCCTTCCTTCCTTCCTTTTTGTTTTTGTAGAAAATAGATTCTTTTCACACATAAAACACTTTACCACCATAGTTTCCCCTCCTTCCATTCCTCTTAGCTCTCCCATACCTCTCCTCTCTTCTAGATCCTCTCTCCCTTCCTTTCCTCTTCAGAACAAAATAGGCCTCCAAGAGATGACTGTCAAACAACAAAACAAGACACAATAAGAAAAGGCAAAAGCCCTCATATGGAGGCTAGACCAGAATACCCAATAGGAAGAAGAGTGCCAAGAGCAGGAGAAGAGTCATGGATACACCCACTTCCACTGGAGGGTTCCCCAAGGGCAGCAAGGAGAGAACCCCCTGAGTTCATTTTT
>JADRCD010203294.1:0-11499 GCA_019843815.1 Montemys delectorum
TTACTCTCAGGTGACATCTGGCTTGCTCTAGACACCTCACAAGGTAGCTTTGTGCCCACTGCAGGAAGAGACACTCTGCTTGCCCTGAGCAGCAGAAAGCCTGTGGAATGAGCCTTCCCTGGGGCTACCTCAGCAGGGGGACAACCAGGCTCAGGTGGGCAATCACTTGGTGAGCTGCTATGTTTTGGTCAGAACTGTGTGAAAGTTTTCAGGAATACAGTATAGGCTGGGACCAGATGGTGAGACACGTATCCATTTTCTCCCCATAGAACCCGCAAGGAAAAGTAGAGTCCATCTGCACCTGGTCCCCAGTCAGGGACTGCTCGGGAAGCTAGGTGGGCTGCCTTGGAGACAGGTCTCCCATGTTGGCTGGGACACAGCTTTGTCTCCCTAATATTTTACTCAGAGCACTCTGGGCAGAGCTTCCCATAGTTCTAGAAAGGAAGACTGCCTCCTGGTGAGTGTGCACAGGAGCGAGGGAAAGGACTGCACTGGGGATGAAGTGCTCCAGCCTTCACACCACACAAGTCACCTCTGTGGGCAGGTGCCCACACCAGATTGCCCCAGACCTTCGAAGACAGACAGATGTGACTCCAGCCCTCGAACAGACCATCTCTGAAGCTTCAGGAACTTCGACTCAAGGCCAAGCCTCTTTGTCCAAAAAGAACTTTGCGGGGAGGAGGACAAGAGCGTGGAGCCCCAGCACCCCAGCAGTCCCCAGGTACTGGTCCTGGGGAACGTCAGTGAGAACTCGTGAGTAGTTCTCTTGGGCTGGTCTCAAGGGCCTCTGGATACTTTGTCAGCGCTCTTCTGGAATGGCTGGGGTGCCTAGCTCAGCTTAAGAACCCATTCAGTGGTGAAATTGGTAGATCCGGCTGGAATTTGTGCCCAACTGTGTGGACACTCAACTGCCTTCCTCAAGGGCTTTTCACGCATCAAAAGGTGTTAAAATCAATACACGGCCTTGAGGCTGATTGCGCTTTTAAGTAAATCTATGCACTTGGGCAGGCTCTCTGTGCGCCAGGCAAGTATGGCTTTGGGTGCTCAGAGACCCTAATGAAGGGGGCCGTCACCAGGGAGATAAACACGCTGCCAGGCTGCGAACAGACGTGTCAACACAGGCTCGGCCCATTAATTTGATCATCATTGAGCTGACCCACAGACTTTGCTGAGACAAATATATCTGGAGAGAGAACGCAGAGGGGGAGGGGACGCAGGAGAGTTACAGTAGCTCAGTGGTTGCAGAAGATGTGCCTGATAATGCTGACCAAATGCCTTGCGGGCTATTACTGACCCCAGAAGCTTTGGAAGGGTTAGCAGAGAAGAACTTGGAATCCAGGCAGAGGGATGACACATGCAGGCTTCTTTCTGCACATTCAAGCAGAAGGCGTGTAAAGAATCTACCACGAGGGCAAGGGAAGCCAGGGCAGAGGGCGCCTCTCCGTGTTGCCTGAATGAAGTTCAAGGAAACGTCTGCGCCAAAATGTTTCCCCCTCAGGGATTCGCTGATGTGTTTTCTTCTTAGGAAAAGTGTTCTTTTCTGCTCCTGGGAAACTTAATTTCATTCAGAATGAAATATGACAGAGAGAGTGGATTGGACCTGCAGCTAGTAACCCAGCCTGGCTCGGTGAGCTTCACCGACTTAGCTGAAAGCCCCGTGGGGAAGTGGTTATCTTCATCAAGGTGGAGGGAAGGTAGCATGAGTTATCCATGGGGGTGCCGCTGAGGGACAGAGTGGTCCCAAGTGGGTTGCTGACTTAAAGGGCGTTTGAGGGTCCTGGAGGGCCGGGCTGAGCAGGCAAGGCTTCTCTGTTCTGATACAGACTGGACCCCATAGACCCTGAGAATACGGAGCGCCTTGCTATCATTCTCTGAGTACCCTTGGAGAACTGGGTCCAACCTGGCATAGTGCCTCTTCCAAGCCTAGTGTGAGTGTCCAGTATTGGTTTGAAATACTGTAGCAGCAGCCGGTGGGCATGCTCGCATGGCTGACCTGCAGGGACTCACACAGCCTCTCAGTTCTGCTGGGTGTGAGCGCCCACCTCTAAAGTGGTTCACGTTGAAGCCACCTGCCAGGGGATTTTTCTGCACTTGAATTTATGTGGAGACCAGTACCAAAGCAAAGGAACAAAACAACCAGCTCCGTGGGCCAAGAGCCAAAGCGGTTTTGTTTTCCAAGCAGGCCTGATGAGCTTTCACTTTCAGAAGCAAAACGAGCCACAGTCCAGAAAAAAAGCCTAAAATCATCGGCCTCTGGTCCCATGTGACAGGCGCAGCCTCTGCTGGAAGCTTGTGTCCTTCACAGCTCCCTGCTTTGCTTCCAGGACAGGTAGAATATATAAAAGTTCCCCATGTCGAGATAAATCTACTTCACTGTTGGAATATGGGTTTTGATGTCCAGAGGACAGGTAAAGTTGGTAGCATGTGCCGGTGACAAACCTTCCGAGTGCTGGGCACTGTGGGGGTGGCAGGCAGCCCAGGACTATGGTTCTAAACCTGCTCTCCTGAGAGTCCTTCTCAATAGTAGCCCACATCCCTGCTCACGGAGGAGTGTGGCTAGAAGCAGTCATGGCTGCAAGCACCTGGCTCCTTCTTGCCTTGAGACTTTGGTCCAACTGGTAGGACTGCCCGGCTACCTCCAAACCAAATGATTCCTCTTGGTTCATGAAATCCATCATTTGCTTCCCAGAGCCAACTGATTCTTGCTGGGGCCACATTTTCACAGCACTGGTCAGAAGCAGACAGTCTATCAGATACGGGGTTGCCATGGAGACTCATTTGTAATGTCTGTTATGCTGTTTAGGGTTTAAAGAACTATTTTGGAAGAGTGGAAGGAAAACCTTGTTTTGTAGTATTTCGTAACTTTCTTAAAACTACGCTGTAGTGAACATTGTGTCTTTATTTGGGATGTAAAAGCATGAAAAAGAAAGCCACTAAAGATGGATGTGGTATGTACCGAGATGGGACAAGGGCCCCTCAGAGGAGCTGAGGCTCCCAGTGGCCCTCAGTAAATGGCCAGAATTAGGTGTGGAGGTGGGGGCTTGCCTCTTCTATGATGGCTGTCCTCTCGGACTTTGGGCTGGAGAGATGGCCTGCCTGGGACCCTTGATCCTCTTTCTGTTCTGTGCTGGAAGGCAGGGAAGTCACAGGACATCCTGGAGCTTTGTAAAGCCAGATGTAGATTCAAGCCCCCACATGGAGTTTGTCCAATATCTGCGTGATCTTGGACAAGCCTAGACTACTCGCCTGTAGGACCTGCTTGGGCACTGCTACCTGCAGACCTGGGGGAGGACAGGGGGAAGACTACCTGAGGCTCCATCTGCTATAAGGTCGACCAAGAACAGCCATGTCTTCCTTTGACTCAGCACCTAGCTCTCAAAAGAGACGCAGCCCGCCCTGGCATGCGTCTATTCTGTGCCGGCCAAGTCAATGGCTAGAGTGTCATGAGCAGGGCCCAGAATCTGCACTGTCCTGTCCTGGCTCCAGACCTTGGTCAGCAGTAAAGCTGACATGCTGATGCACAGTTCCATATGGATGATGACAGTGGCACTGGCTGCCACCGTATATTGCCACTGATATCTGTGACGATCCCAGACACTTGGTCTTTCTTTCTCACCACTCTCAGTTAGTAGCATCCACACACTGCCATACAGTTTTCTTCTGCCCTAAATCCTCTCCACCAACAAGGTAGTGCTGTGTAAACAATACTTGCATACACTAGGGGAGCTGGGTTCTAAAGGCACCCTTCCGGGAGTCTTGATGGTTTCCTGAAGGTATAGCAATATGCCCCACCAGTTGCTCCCATGTCTGCTTGGAGAAAGAGGCATGCATTTGTGTGCAGTGAGTTCTGTTTGCATTTGTGTGTACTGGGTTCTGTGATACGTAGGACAGACATACCCTGTCCTACACAGAGAACCAACGGGCAAGAAAGCTGCTAGCAGAAGATAGCTCCCTGGAGCTGGGTACCTTAGGGAAACAGCCCTATCTTATCTCTCTGAGCCTTAAGATAGCACGTGTGGCTGTTTTGATTGGCTTTGTGGATTGGACTTGATCCTGGGTCACAGTGGTTCCCCAGACTGCTGGTCACCTCCTGCTTCTCATCATCAGAGCTTAGATTCCCTGTGACTTCCTAAAAGTTGACCCCCAATGCTGTCTCGACAGGAGAGAGACTACACTCTGCATTGAGGGAGGCCTGCGCTTACTGGCTTCTGCACACCCTGAGCAGGCTGCTGCTAGCATGCAAGAGTCCACAAATGACTTCTTGAGAGGGCCATAGCCAAACATGCTTGGTTTTAGCCTCCCCCTGGGAAGATTCCTGGTTTCTAGTTCTTTCTTCCTTGGTATCAGAAAATGAAAGTGTAGGGCTGGAGAGATCAAGCCAGGCAGTCAACAGAGTTGGAGAGGATGATCTAGCAAGGCTGATTGTTGACTGACTGTCGACCCAAGCAGGGTATCCAGCACGGCCTAAGGACCCAACGCCTCAGTCCCCTACAGTCACCAGCAGAGAGCCAGCTGGACTATGCTATCCCATTCCACAGGCACACATCTGACCCCACACTCTTCTGAGTCCTGCACGAAGTGCGCAATGGTGGAAACTGCCACCAGGTGGCACTTCTCTTGACCCTAGGAGCCTTGGGACCACCATGGTGGCTTTGGGGTGACTGGGGCAGAGTCACATGGAAGAAGTCTCCTGTTTGGCAGGATGATGGCACCTGGGAAGACCAGGCATACTCTCCACTGGAGCATAGGTGCCTCATGACCTGGAAGCCCTGCCCACTAGAGGCAGAAGAACTCTGGCCTTTCTGTAGATTTCTTCTCCTCCCAAAATTTTTTCACCATAAGACAAATGTCTGTGGAGAGGGAAGAGGGTTGGGCCTCCATGTGCCCTCTTCCCTATAGGTTTGCAAAAGGGGGAGGAGGGGAGGAGAAGAGGGGATAAAGGAGGGGGGAATAACAGTAAGGGTGTTGGAGACGCTTGCGTTTCAGTTTCTTGGCTCAATAACATGCCGACTGATCTCACAATGTGGGCGTCCAGCATTCAGAACACAGGGCAAGCATGTTGGTGAAGTCTCCCATGATCCCTCTTTATCATCAAGATTGTGAGGTAGACTCTGTTCTGGCAGTGAGAGATGGGGTGGGGATTGGGGACATATCTCAATGACTATGGAAGGACATGATCCCTATCTTGGATCTTCTGGTAGACCTTAGCTCATGCTCACTACTCAGGACCTTCTGGTAGACCTCAGCTCATGCTCACTACTCAGGACCTTCTGGTAGACCTCAGCTCATGCTCACTACTCACTACTCAGGACCTTCTGGTAGACCTCAGCTCATGCTCACTACTCACTACTCAGGACCTTCTGGTAGACCTCAGCTCATGCTTACTACTCAGGACCTCACTGTTGCTCTGAATAACCAACTTTTGAGGGGAAAGCTCTGACCTGCTTTCCTTTCTCAGAATTACCACCTTGTAATAATTGCAAGTTATCCCTACTGGGTGTGGTCTGTGACCAGGACTTAGCTTGCCCATTGAGTCAGATCAAGCTTGGGTGCTAATGGGCCTATAGGGCTTTGCTCTCCCCCACTCCAAGCAGAACCAGGCAGTCACCAGGCCCCATTTGATCTGCCCTTGTGCCCTTGTTACCTTAATGAGCTCTTAATTTAACCTTGGAGCCTTTTCTCTCCTCTCCTGCCCAACATCTGGCAAATTATCCTCCTTGTTTATAGCTGGTCCCATTTTTACAGATGCTCAAGGAGCATGGCTTGTGCCCACTTTGAAACAGGTGTTCCCTGTGCACCAGGTGGCAGGGCCGCCAGGAGGGTTGATGGATAAGCACATAGTGGGAGAGGCAGCAGGCATGTCTGTCTGTCTGTCTGTCTGTCTGTCTGTCTGTCTGTCTGTCTGTGTTTAAAGAACGCTCTTCCTATACTCCAGCTGCCTTAGACACTCTCCCATCTCTAGATTCAGCTTCTGCTGGCATGGTGGCACCATAACCTTTCCCCATTCGTTCCCAGGCCCCAGTAGCTACCTCTAATGCCTCCATTCTGGGAACAGTGCTGTCCTGAGTTCCCAGATCAAGAGACATGTTGGACAGCTTCAGTTCTAGCCTCTAGCATGATGGTTATTCCCACTTTCCCTGAAGCTCTGGATTCCTTTTCCTGAGGCTCAATACTGTCTTGCTAAGGCAGAAATCCCCTTCAGGGGTACGCAGGTTTAAATGTTTACTTCCCAGTTAGTGGTGCTGTTTGGGGACTTGGGGAGCAGCTGGCAGAAGCAGAGCCACTAGAGTATGTCCTTGGAGGTTTTATAGTTTCCGTTTCTGGCCTGTGCTCTCTACTTTCTACCAGAAACAACAGGAAGCAATAGCTCCGTCACATGTCTGCTGCCAACACCACCACATCTTCCCCAGCACGATGGGTTGAGGTCTCTCTGAAATGGTGAGCCACAGTAAACCTCCCTCCTCTAAGCAGCTTCTGTCAGGTTTTTGTCCAGTAACTGATGCTTCTTCCTACAGATGGAATGTGGGAAGCCAGAAGTAAGGAGGGGTGAGCATCTCAGGTGTGGGGGACTGCTGGGGGATGGCACACCTGAGGGGTCTGGGGAGACAGCCACACTCATCTTCCTAGCACTTCTGTACCTGAAATCTGGAACCAACCGTTGTCTGCTTCCTTCATACCCTGCCTTCTACGGGCACAAAGAGCGCCTGGCCTCCATCAGGTCCTGCCGAGCCTCTGCCTGCTCAGGAGTCTCACAAGTTGGTTGTGTTCACATCCCAGGAGGGCTGTCCTTAGTGCCCTGACAAGGCCTGGCATAGTTCCCTAAACACTGCGCAACTGAGGTTAAGACTAGGAACATGTGATGTATCCCAAACCAGACCTTGTTCCCTCCCTGGAGCTGTGTGGTAGCCAGGGCCACTTTTATGTGCAGCAGGCACTGGGACCTTGTCAGCTCTCAGCCTCTGTCAAGAGCTGGCTCCGCCCTTCACCACCGAGGTGAGGTCTTCAAAGAACATCTTTGTATTTTCTGTTCCTTCTAGCCCCCTGACTTCTCCATGTCACTGCTGAGACATCCCAGAGGCACTTCTTCTTAGGTGTGACTTCAGCCACAGACCAGCCTCCTGGCTCATCCTCAACCCCCTCTAGAATCATCCTTTATGCTGCTTCAAGTGCTCAAAGCCACCTCTAGCTCTTGGCCTCTGGTTCAGAACTTCCCTCAGAAAGTGGTGTATTTTATCTTTATGTGTCAAGATTTATATAAAAAGGGGGATAGTTCAACTCTCAATGTAATGAGTTGGAAGAACAGCTCTCTGGTGGCTTCCTTTGCTATCATGGCATCAATAACATTGATTGCTAAAAATAACTAATGACCCCAGGCAAGGAATAGCCGTGGACCGCTCCAGCCCTGCCTGCAGTGGGGAGGCAGATACTGGGCTCAATACACACCAGCCAGCGGGTGGGTTTCCAGAGGAGCTGCGACAGAAGGTGGAGCCAAGCCAAAGTGTCCTTCAGGGTGCTAATGAAAGCAAAAGTGGCTAAGAGAGTGGTCACAAACCAGTGTGGCCTGCATGATGTGGGACATGAAAGGCCACCAGGGAAGCCTTTGGAAGGAAGCATCCTGGGAGTGTCACATGGTTGACAACAGGCTTAGAAAGGAGAATGAATTCACATTAGTCCGAGGGGCTCTTGGTTTTCCTCATCTGACAAGTGGGGGTTCATGGCTCATCATATGTGTGGGGAAACAGAGCACACTCTGTGAGCAGGCCTGAGCTTCACCGTGTGAGGAGGGAGAGGCCGTCTAGTCGGTCAATTCTTGTATCCAGAATTCGTTCACTGCAGCCAAGGCAGGAACTCCCCAGACAACCAGCTAGCAAATGAGACTGGAAGCAGACACAAAGGAGCCTTACTAAAGACCTTCTGAGGTCAGGCCTGAGGGACACAAGTGCCATTTAGAACGAAGGCTTACCCAAACCCAAGAAGCAATGGCTTTTGACAAGGAAGATGGAAAGGCCTGGGCCACACACATTTCACAGTGACTCTGACAGTTGCCTCTCTGGTCTGATGACAGGTGGGTGGGAATCTGTCTCCATATTTGCAAAATCAATCTTCCTCCCATGACCTTGGGCCTGACCACCGTGCCCTGGATGGTGGTGGCCTTCTCCCAGTAACTCAGTAGTATATCTAGGGATTTTCACTGGCCAGAGGAGCTGAAGAGCTCTAGCTGCAGGACAGCTCGGCTCACCTGCCTTTCTGGAAAAAAAAGAAAAACAAAACTCTCCTAGTCTCTCTCAGTCCTTCCCATACCTCTCTGGGATTTCAGGAAAGAGTCTGAGGCTGGGAAGTGAAGTTCCATGAAGAAGCATGTATTGCTGGCCAAACAAGAGTCCAGGGAGACAGCCTAGTCAGTGAGGCGCTGTAACTTCAACTTGGTCTCAGAATCCATGTAAAAGAGCTGTGTGAAGTGGCACACACTTGCAAATCCTGGTGCTGGAGAGACTAGACAAGAGGATCCCTGGGGCTAACTGGCCATCCAGGTTAGCCTACTTGGTTGTCTGGCCCCAGGTTAGTGAGAGAGACCCTATCTCAAAAAAGAAAAAAGAAAAAAAAAACCCAGATAAAGTAAATAGAGCTTTGGCCTTTGGCCTTCATAAGCATGAAACATGCACACACACACACACACACACACACACACACACACACACACACACACACCTGCACATACCTGTACACTGGCACACATGCACACACAGGTTCATAGAGAAAAAAATAGCAGGCTTCACAACTGACTGTAAAGACCAGCTCTGAGGGCCAGACTGTGACACGCGGAGGCTGGAGCCTCCCTTGTGAAGTCAGAGTTCTCCCTCCTACGTGCCCCAGGGATGAAGGAGGTCCACACTGATCAGTAGGATGAAGTATGGGAGATAAGAAAGCCTCCGAGGCTGCCAGGCTGCTGCCCGAGTGGATTTATAATTAAATGGAGCAGTATTTGTCGTACTCAGCTTCCAGTGTGGGAATTCACTGACACACCACACATGCGCTTTTGGTTGGAGATGCTGTCCACCAGGCGAGCAGACTGGTGCTGACGACCTACCCACGGCCCTGTCCCTGTAGTTCACTTTCTGTTCCACACACACTAGTCTCTTATGTCATCATTTACAGGATCCACAGAGTGGGAAGCCTCCCTTCCCTGGGGTGAGGCATCGGATAAGGGCGTCTCTGAAGACCCTATTGTTCTGAGGGACTGGAAACAGTGCGCAAAAGTCCTTGTGTCCATAGATCACAGGGAGAACACAGGCCTTGCCCCTTTCTCCAGGGTTTCTTGGGCCCCTCTGTGTTCAGGAGGAAGAGAGGGAACCTGCTGGCTGGATATAAAAAAACTGGGCACCATGTGACTTAGTCGATTCCAACACAGAGTCACACCTTGAATTTCACAATGCCTAGACTGCAGATGTGCCCAGCCTGTACTACCTAACGGGATTCTGCAGCCGAAGCTGCTGGACCAGCCCATGGGGCTCTGTCTTCATCTCCTCTCTTTCTCTTCCCTAGGTTCTCACTGGTGTTCAATAGGTGAGGGTTGCTCTAAACTCTTGTGAGTCTTCCAATAACTATATATAGCAAGGGTAATTAATACAGGGTTTGCCAAGCCCCCGTGAGGAGGAGAAGGGAAGTGGAGAGTGGTCTGCCCATCTGCAGCACGGCCCCAGCGTACAGAAAGCACTTCACACATTCCGCCGGAAAGCAGGACTAATGGTGCTGGTTTGTAATGCGCCATGCACACTCACGCTCAGCTGCCATGCCCACGTCCCCCCTCAACCCCACACCGCCCCTGGAAGTGCCCAATGCTGCAGAGGATGCTGGCTGCTCCCTCCTCATAATGAGAGAACAGCAGGATGCCAGCCACTTAGCGACATCCTTCTGCCTGCTCTCCTCTGTTCAGCTCTGCCACCAGAGACCTCTGCCCGCTGTATCCTGATTCCACCAACGCAAAACTACATTTGGGGGGAAATCACCCGCTTCCTTCATGTCAGGGAAGTAAGGCACAAACAGACTTCATTTGGGAGTGTGGCCTCTCTTTAGGGAGTTGACATTGAGCACAGCTCTCCCTGGAGTATGGTGCCCCAGCTTTTCATGCCTCCTCTCTCCCATTAAAACAATCTTCCGTGGCAGGAATTCTAGAGTCTGGGGTCCAGGAAGCACCTTGTCATGTCATTTAGAATGTCACACTGTTGATGCCCTGTTCTTGTATTATATTTCAAAGCCACTTCAAATTACCTCTTCTGGTAAAGCTGGCCCGACAAGCTTCATTATGTGAACTGAGCTGGGGGAGCAACTGAGGACTCAGAATGGAGGGTTCAAGTTCACATAGGGGGGTCAAGTTCAGTGGGGGCTCAAGTTCCTTTTCTGAGGCTCAGACCAAGTCACTCTTCTTTTTAGCTAATCTATTGCTTTGGGGATGTGACAGACGAGGAAACTGCTACTTTATAAGCACCAGAATGTTGCTATAATAGGGGGTGAGGGGGAAGAGGAGCTAGGAGGCAGTCCTAGTTTCCGTCTCGGGCCAGCTGTGGCTGCAGAGGGAAAAGATGGGGCTATAATGGGACCCACAGGAACTTGAGAGGCAAGGACCCAGTCCCCTACAGGTCTCATACAGTCATTTCCCTGACCTGCACAACAGGAGCAGATGCACACCGCATGCAACAGAGCTTTCCGTCTGTGGGCACACAGATGCCCTGTGCAGTCAGAAGCGCCAGGCTGACCTAACCTGCTTTCTAGTCCTTTCCAGTTAAACGATTACTTTTCCCCCAGTTTACCCACCCTTGAAACCATCAAAAGAACCTGAGTCCGGGGCCAGTTTATTGGATTAAACTGGCCTCACTATCATCCAGTTAAGGCTCCGAGTGGCTACGGCCAGGAGACGCCGCAGGGGTTCAGGACCCTGGACAGCACCGCCCATTCTGAGGGGTGTGTGGCAGCCTCGCCCACTTCCGCCTCAAGGGGGCAAACACCTGGAGAACCAGCCAATGACTAGGAAGGCTCACAGCACTGTGGATACATCTTCACTGGACCCCAAACTTGACTTTTTGTCCTTGTTTGAATTTATTTATTTATTTTTTTTGCCACCTTCTTAATAACTGTCCACCTCGGGATGTGCTTCGACTCGGGGACCTTCCCAGAGGCGGCTTTATCTGGTGGTAGTAGCCAGAGACCATAGACCATGCAGTAAGCAGCTGAGTCCTGACACGCATGTCCTCACTGAATCCACCGCCCTGGAAATGCATCTGGAGTCCATCCTGCCTGCCCACAGCAGATTCTGCAGATCCTGGCAATTGGAGCATGTTAAGGACCAGATATAGCTGTCAGGTCTGATTTCTTAAATCAAGATTTGTTTGGTGGGGATGGCAGGATGGAAATGGGAATGCTTCGCCTGGAGACGAGAGGGAGGGGACACTGGGGTCTGGAGAGAGAGGGGAGACACTGAGGCCTGGAGAGAGAGGGGAGACA
>JADRCD010203295.1:873-22740 GCA_019843815.1 Montemys delectorum
TATCCTAATCGATTGAAATCCAATAATATGAGGAATTAGAAATTTGTTGGTTGTCATCCAATGATCTCTCTAATTTGGTCATTGGAGAAATAGGTCCACATTGTACAATCTATGGACACTTTTAGCTTGTTTGCTTGTGACAGTGTCTTGCTGTGTAGAACATACTGGTCTTGAAATCTTGCTTCTCCTATCTCAGCCTCTCTATTAGTAGTATTGTTTATTTCATGTTTTTACTATACTATGGTTTTCAGAACAGCTTATATATTTCAAAAGTGTTTATATACCCAAAAGAAACATAGACGATTAACTAGGAAGGTTGCTTGGAAGAGAACTACAAAGAGTGAGACTGAATGCTTTGCTTGACGTTTGTAACTCTTGTATCAGTTTGAAGAAGAGGACTTTATAAGTTACTCTTTCTCTGAGATGAATGCTTTTCCAAATTATCATAGCTAATGAACCAAATTCTTACCCTTACCCAATGTCTGTGCCACCCTCCAAGCAGAACCATTGTTCATTGAATCAGTTGGTGAATGACTTTATGGATAAACCATCTTAATACCTACACCATTTCTTAAATGAATGTAACCTGTTCTCAGTGGGCTGAGAATAAAGTCACTCACTCAAGTCAAATAGCTTAAACCATAGCAGGAAGTCTGTATCCAAAAATCGAGCCTACAATTCATTTCTTGGTGCAGCAGAACTATCAACTCTCAGCTTAGCTACGATGGAGGTAAAGTCGTTTGGTGATGTTAGGGTCACTGAAGTATAGCCTTATTACAATGAACTCCAATGTCTAAAAGTTGTTCTTATTTTGGGCTTGTACCACAGTAAGAGTCAAGATTTTAAACTCTACTAAATACAAAACAAACAAAAAGACTTTATGTATTTATGTTCATTTAGGAAAATGCCAGTAGTGATGTATTATTTTGAAGTATACAGTTAATATGTTTGGAGTAATTTAAAATTTATATTGAGAAAAATGTATTTTCACTATTGCTGTAGATGAGCATCTACATAAGACTGTTAAAATGATTGTTTTTTTATATCAAACAACTTTCATAATACTTATTTGTATTGTTATAATATTTTATAAATTTTAAGGAATATGACAAAAAAGATATTGTAGGTATTGAAGGGGAGTCTCTGGGAGGAATGAGGGTTCAAAAGGGAAACAAGAATGTGATTTAATTCTATTTACTTAAAATATGTTTTTAAATGTTAACAAATTCAGATAAATTGAAATCATGTAACTTTTCTCATCATAATCCAATAAAAGTTAAAAAAAAAAAAGAAATTTAAAGAAACAAAGCATTATTTCTTACAGCACTTAAGCACCTACTAATGTACTTTGTTTAGTTACTCTTAATGTTGACAACTGAAAGCCACAATTTTAGTGCTGCAAGAATTCTAAAGAACAGAAGGTCAATATTCCTGTCACCATCTGATTTGCATCTGGCTAAATCAAACCCTAGTCAGTCTCTTTCTCCCAGGGCTTTTATCTCTTAGCTGAACTTGTTCACCTGCCTCTGAGAAATGTTTTTCTTTTCTCTTTTCTTTATTTCTTTGTTCTTTTAATTTCTTTTATTCTTAGCTGTTCTCAGCTGACTCATTGGTCATCAGTGGGAATCTTAGGATTAAAACTGGGGAGCCTCATATATAGCCTTGCCAATGTATTTGCTTTTAAGGATTTAATTCTTCCCACTTGGATCCAGCCAGTTTCCACAACAAACAAGGATCACCAGAAGTGCTCCTGGGTTCTCAAAGGCTCTCACTTGGCTTTGCATCATAGACACCAAAGGACAGATTTCTTCAGCTATTTTAATCATTGGCAGCAAAAGTTTCTCATTTATCACTTTGCCTCTTTCCCTTGCAACCAGAGGCTTGTTAGGCTTCCCAAGAGAAATGCAGTGGCTTCCAACCTTTCATTAAGGAAAAATCCAAGTGACAGATGCAGTTCACACACACACACACACACACACACACACACACACACACACACCACAGCCAAGCCTTGGTTGAAAGATTCTTTGCTCCAAATGCTCTGCAGTTTAATCAAAGTAACTCCAGTTAGTAAAAATAGCTCTGCCCATTGAAGGTTCTGAGCAGGTTTAAACCAGTTAAAATACCTCATTCAATATAACAAAATCTGAAGCTGATGGAACAGGTTTTGTGCCAACTTTACAAATGAAGAAATCAAGGGTGATAAATATAAAGCTTATACAATCAGCTTAGAATGGTGCTGGGCCTTAAGCCTCAGGCTTTCTGGCTTCAGAGACAAATCTTAATATGAAAATAATCAGTGCTAGACTTTTACATCCATCCTGCTGTCCATCATAGAAAGAGCTTAGGGTTGAGAATAAAGAAGTTTGAGTCTCTGATTACCTATCAACAAATTAGTTTATACCTTGGTTTCCTTGATATGAGGAATAATTAAGTCAGACATCTCCTAGTCTTCATTCATTCATTATTTTTCTCTTACACAATTTATATTATGGTGACTTTTTCACTAAAGAAAATGTCTTAAACTTTATGAAACTAAAAAGATAAAATTAATTGGACATGTGTGTCATGTCTTTGATCCGAGTACTAGGTATACCAAGACAGACAAATTTCTGTGAGTTGGAGCCAGCTTGGTCTACATATCACGTTCCAGGAAAGGCAGGGCTATCTAATGAGTGAGACCCTCCCTGTTTCAGAAAGCAAACAAACAAAATCAAAACCCTACCACCCACAAACAAGTAACAAATACACACACACACACATACACACACACACACACACACACACACACACACACACAATCCTGGGATGCTGTCTTCCAGGACTGCACAATACAGCACTATCCTATCCTTTAGCCATGTGGTAACTTTTCACCATGATATGTACTAGCAGGATTTCAAAACTGTAGGTGAAGACCCTAGTTAGCCCTATTCCCTCTCAAGTCAACACCATTTGACAAGACTGAGAACTTTCTAGAACATGAAAAGTAGAAATACAACTCAGCCATAACAATGATGTTCAGCCTTTTTCTGAACATCTAGGATGACTATAAAGGGATTGAGAAAATAAAGGAAAATGTAATAATAAAGAGTTTAGCTTGGTTTATAAACGGAAGAGAACTGAATTTCAGCAGCTGAGCCTCCAACATTATGACACATGCTTGCCTGGCCCTCACCTGGAAAAAGAGCATTGAAAGTTTTGTTTCACTGAAAGATTGCACTAAAAATTATTTTATTTGTAAATTAAATTGTTTTTAAGAGATTGCTTTGTTTTATATCTACAAATGACCTGTCTCCTAAAAATTAATTCTTTTTGCTGTCAAGAAACTGATGAAAACTTTGAGGCACCACAGCTATGATATTTAATCGTAAACTTAGATAAGTCAACAAGTTAAGCAATGTATTTTGGCAATTTTACCAGCTAAAGCTTATAACTGTATAGTCAGAAAGTGGTTGTGAATACCAGCTGAAACCATGACCACAACATTTTAACTATAAATTAACACGTTTCATGTAGATAAACCCACTGAGTGTCCCAAGCTCATTTTGATTCTGAGAGCTCAATTTCACAAAGAAAATTAACATTTCCTTTATTTTAAGTGGTTTCTATGGATACCTCCTATCAAGAATTTCGTTCATTCTATCTAATTTAGTTTTTTCATTTTAATTTAAATACATTTCAATTCCTCTCAAATCTGTGTATATACAACACATGCATACATGTGCATGCGTACTTGTACACACACACAAGAGTTCATCTTCTAATAATAGCCAGTGAAAAACATGCATATACACAAAATTCTAAATTAATATAGTTAAGGTTTACAATGAGATAAAAACTCCTGCAGTGCAAAATTTTATAATCTCTAAATTAAAAACTTCTTATTATGAATAATTCTCATCCAAATCCTCATTTTTAACCCTAAGCATTATATTTTCTGTTTCAATATTTTGTCTTTTTGTATGTTTTTTACATTTTTTATTATTTTGTTTTATTTATTTGTTTGTTTGTTTGATACATTGAGGTTTTTTCTTGCTTAGTAGAGTATAAATTAAGATGTATTGGTTCCTACTGTATTTAAAAGTCAATAGTAGGGCTAGGAATATAGCACCTTGAATGCATAAGAAGTTTAGGTTGGATCCTCAGTACCACCAAAAAATAATAATAATGTAAAAGCTAATAATAAAAATTATATTAACTCCTAGGATTTTACTTAATGAAAAAAAATGAAAGAACAAACGTTTTAAAGAACACAATCTCATATAACTTATATAATGCTGTCAAGGTTTTCTAATCTAATAAGAACTTTTATTTTCTAAACATATTTTCTCATTTATTAGGTATAGAAGAAATATGCCATCTTCAACTATAAATTTTTAATATGTTATATATCAAAAACAGAATCCCTCAGACTCCTGCTGTCTTTACCCTCACTTCTATGCAAACCTACTACACAGGAAAATAGGCCTACTTAGTTCTCAGAGGTTTCTCTTGCTGACCTTTGACCTTTGCACTCAACATTCCCTCTCTCCTGGAAATGCCTCCTTGGGCCCTGGTTTCTATTCACTGAATCAATCCTATTCAATGCTGTTCACAATGCTGCTTCCTTAGAAATCCTTCCTTCATCATCGAGGAGTAGTTACTGTGGCATGAACAGACAAATCAATCCTATGATTCTTTATAACATGTTCGAAAATTTAGGTGTGTGGTTTTTTAGCTCTCTATTTCAAAATGAAAAGTCCTTTATATTGTTTATTTCATTTTGTTTCCAATAAGTAATGTGAATATGTAATAGCAAACAAGGGATTTAGAAAAGGGTTCCTTCTCTCTCTTCAAGTTATCCAGAGATGTCCTGTTTCTTGTGTGCATTTAAAAGACATAAACCCAAGAGGCAGTTTGATGCCATTCTGCATTGGTATGGGTATCACTGGAAAGGTCAAGCTTTACCTGGGTTGCTGTTAGAAAGGGTCTATATAGGAACTGAACTGATGCCCTTATGGCAAAACAAATTAATAAAAGAACTGTACATTTCAACAATGGAAACTCAAAGAAGAAGGAAATTATTTTTTTATGGACAGTTGCATAGAAGTATGACTGGAGATTAGTGAATATGTTTTAAAGGAATAAACTGGGAGAGCTTAGCAAAGTGGGCTGGCAGCCCTGGGACATTTCGTCCCCTGAATGTAAGGCCAGAGTCCAGCCTCCTGGAAAAAGGGAAGGAGGTCAGACAACCCACCTAGCTAGTATTTATGGCATGCCTCTGGAAAAAGAATGAGGAGAAAGGCATGTCTCAGCTACCAAAGAGCAATGTTTTAGGTAAACTTTCCAGGAACCACCATTAGGTACGTCCAACAAGATTTTCTTCAAGTTGCCACAAATATAACCTAGAGAAAAACAGTCACTGTTGCAGATTCTATTGTATGTTTTCCTTCTTTTCTTTTTCTCTCTTTCTTTCTTCCTTCCTTCCCTCCTTCCTTCCTTCCCTTTCTCCTCCTCCTCCTCTTCCTCCTCCTCCTCCTCCTCCTTCTCCTTTTTGTTTTTGTTTTGTTTTACTTTGTTATTTTGACACAGGGTCTCTCTATGTAGTGCTGGCTGTCTTAGAACACACTATACACATCAGGCTACTTTGAAATCACAGAGCTCCTCCTGCTTCTGCCTCCAGAGTGCTGGGATTAAAGGCATATGCCATCACACCTGGTTCTAGATTCTACTGTGGGTTTTCATCTCACTTAAAAATTTTTAAGGCTAAAGAGATAGCTCTGCTAATAAAGGCACAAATAGCCAAACCGAAGTTTGAACCCTGTATCTCAAATGATAGGAAAGAATTGACTCCTACAGGTTGTCTTCTAGCAGACTTTGGCATGCTCAAGTTGTGTGCTCTGGTGCATGAGAGTGTGCGCATGCACACACACACACACACACACACACACAAATAAATAAATGTAATTTTATTACTCCATTCTATTGTAAATTATAACTTTTATTTTACTTTTATAATAAAGAATTTAATTACAATTCTATGTCACTAGTTAAAATATATGTAATACATGTTTTCAAGAACCAGCCCAAAAGAAGGCAGGGCTGCGTTTTAGAAACCGGACTGTGAAGCTTTGCACTTCCTCTTTCCAGCCAGCGCTGAGTGATGGGCATCTCTCGGGACAACTGGCACAAGCGCCGCAAGACCGGGGGCAAGAGAAAGCCTTACCACGAGAAGTAGAAGTATGAGCTGGGACGGCCTGCTGCCAACACTAAGATTGGCCCCTCGCCGCATACACACAGTCCGATTTTGAGGAGGCAATAAGAAGTACCGTGCCCTGAGATTAGATGTGGAGAACTTTTCCTGGGGCTCTGAGGATCATTGATGTTGTCTATAATGCATCCAATAATGAGCTTGTCCACACCAAGACCCTGGTGAAGAACTGTATTGTGCTCATTGACAGCACACCGTACCAGCAGTGGTACGAGTCCCACTATGCACTGCCCCTGGGCCGCAAAAAGGGGGCCAAGCTGACTCCTGAGGAGGAAGAGATTTTAAACAAAAAACGATCAAAGAAATTTCAAAAGAAATACGATGAAAGGAAAAAGAATGCCAAAATCAGCAGTCTTTTGGAGGAGTTCCAGCAGGGCAAGCTTCTCGCCTGTATGGTCTCAAGACCAGGCCAGTGCGGCAGAGCAGACGGCTATGTACTTGAAGGCAAGGAGCTGGAGTTCTATCTGAGGAAGATCAAAGCCTGGAAAGGCAAATAAGCCTCATTCCTAGTGTAATAAAGGTGTTTGCTGTTCTATATGTAAAATAAAAAAAAAAAAGAACCAGCCCATTTCTCCATATGTGAAAAATTGCAAGTTATCAGTGAATATATTAAATGATGCTATAGTTTTTAAATAAAAAGTATGAAAAAAGTTTATTTATTTATTTATTTATTTATTTATTTAGGTTTTTCGAGACAGAGTTTCTCTGTATAGCCCTGGCTGTCCTGGAACTCACTCTGTAGACCAGGCTGGCTTCGAACTCAGAAATCCACCTGCCTCTGCCTCCCAAGTGCTGGGATTAAAGGTGTGCTCCACCACTGCCCAGCCTAAAAGCCTTTTTATAACTCATGAAAATGCAATCAACAATCATAATTACTTCTGAAGCAAAAGTTTTTCAAACGTTTACTATACTGGGTTGTTTGCAATTTACTAAATCTAAAAAGAATGTCATGTTGCAATAATTACGCCCTTTTTCCAAATAAATTTAAGAAACAGAACAACAAAAAAAAGTAAAATGTACTGTTTTCATGCCCTTAGAGTTCAGCTATAAAACATGTCAAAATCCTAGCCTCTTATAGTTCCATAGAGAAATCTTCTTTACTGCCTTGTACTCGAGAGGTCTCCTTTGATATGCTTCTGGCCTAATTTTCCAAGACAGAAATCTCAACCTGTTTCTTCTCAGAAAATATGTCATTTCACTTTGAAGACTAAAATTTTTCAGGTCAACGCCACATTTCCTATCATGAAATCCCAGAGATGTATTCTAATACATAAACACCTGTATGCATTTGAAGTGATCCATATTATAGACCATAGCTTCATTCTCAAAGACTTTTATTTGAAATGATTCTGCCATTCATTAGGAAATGAGACATTAAGTTCAGGCTCTCAGGAAGACACAAAGAAAGGCATTTCCCATGCCTGTAAGGCAGGTACATGAATATTTGCAATGTCAGAGACATTTAATACTTAATCCTATATTGATGGCCTTAGAAAATAATTAAACCTTTAGATTTTTAGAACAAAAGTAATATACCAATCATTATTTGCCACTTTTATACCATTTATCACCTAAGCTCACTTAGGCCTGAGGCTCAGGGAAGAACAGGCAAGGTGGTAGTAGTGGTCGGGAGAAGGAGCACTATGTTAGGTATGGTGGTCCATGTCTATGGAGATGGAAGCAGGAGGATTAATAGATTCAAAGTACTGTCTACTACATACAAAGCTTGTGAATTCAAGATTTGTCTGTGCTTGCCTGTCAAAAAAGCAGCAATATTTCAATATTTAGCTTTTACAAATTTCTATTGCACTGGAAAAATCTAGAATATAACATTGCAGCATACTTTTTGTGTTACAGGCAATTAAGAAGAATATATGTCTCCCACCTCAGCCTTCTTTTCTGATATTTTGTTGTTGTTCAGATGAAGGCTTGAATTCATAATTCCAGCAATCCTCTGTGTAAGACATCTTTGAATACTAGGATTACCTGTATGAGCCACCATTCCTTGCTTTGAACTTCCTTATTTGCAGCAAAACAATGTCAAACCAAAATCGAATTGTCTTAGGAAACTTGACTTGATGACAAAAAGACAGCTCCACACCCAAGCAAACCTCACTGGTCCCTTCTTCCTCATTGATTTGAAGGATCAAGGCCAACAACATGTTCTAGACAAGGGTTTACAGGACAAAAGCATTACAGTCTCATTTGATTATATTTAACATGATCAATGCGGCTTCAAAACTAAAAACTCAGGAGCATAGCACAATGACATAAGTCTGTAATTCCAGCACTAGGAATTTAGAGGCAGGGGGAATCAGGAGTTCAAGGTTTCCCTCAGCTTTGGAGCAAGTTTAAGGCCAGCCTGGGTTTCATGAGACCTAAAAGATAAAACAAAACAAAACAGAAATAAGCAGCCAGGTGAAACTGTCTATTCAAACTTAGTTTTGAGGGACAATAGACAACTATAGAGAAATGTGATTAGAAATAATCTTGGATCTAGGCAAAAGGGAGACATCCAGCCTGACCTATGTACAAACATTCTTTAACCTCTGTGCAACATTCATTCATTCCTGGTACAGGGCAGGGACCTCTGGAAGGAGAGAAAGCTCTTTTGGAGTTTTATGGCTTACTTTTTGAAAAAATAATTCTAAGTTTTATGATTTGCTGTGAGAACAGAAATTTTTTTTAGGTTTTTTTTTTTTTTAACTTTTATTGCACTATAATGAGAAAAGTTACGATTTCAATTTATCTGAATTTGTTAACATTTAAAACATATTTTAAGTAAATAGATTGTTTATTTCATGTTTTTACATTATACTATAGTTTTTAGAACAGCTTATATATTTCAAAAGTATTTATATACCCAAAAGAAACATAGACAATTAACTAGGGAGGTGGCTTATGAGAAGGGAACTTATTTCCATAACTCAATTTAAGGGAGCAATGGATTGGACATTAGTAAAGAAAAGTCAGAGATACTTCAGAAAACTTTATAATCCTTTAGTTGAAAGAATTTCTAGCATGCCAAGCTGCCACATACACTTCTAGAATTACTTTCTAAAACCCTACACACTTTAGAAAACAAAAAACAACAAAAAACCTTTTTTTTATTATGAGTTTCTAATCATGCACCCAAGTCCCCAGTCCATTCATCTCTCTGTCCCTTCGTATCTGTCCTTTTTGTTTTCAATACTCCCACCAAAAGAAAGTAAAAAAACAAAAATAAACAAAATAAAACATAGAAAATATCTCATCATGGAAGATGTAGTATATCACAAGTGTGTCCTGATCTTTTAAAAGCTCATTTACCTTTCTTAAAAGTAATTAGTTTTCCTATAAATGCTATTATCCTCATTTTAAGATGGTATATATTAGTTTCTAGCTTTAGAGTTTCCTCTTAGTAAAGATGGGATTTATAAGCTGATGTATCAGCAGAGTGGCTAGAACACACATTGACTCCATAAATGTTTTCTGAATGGTAAGTGATTGAGAGGAGGCCCTTTACCTGTTAATGTATCCCCTGTTACATGATGACACTGTTCCTCATCCAAGTTTTGGGAGTAGTGTGATCATGGCTGTACCAATATAGCATTAATATCAACAAGTACTAGTTAATAATACATAAATAATACTTAAACATTCAAAATGTTTATTTTTGCTTCATAAATAAGAAAGAAACAAAGATAGAGATAGATACAGAAAGAGAAACAGAGAGGTTGAGAAGGAGAGAGAGCGAGGGACAGAGGGAAGGGGGGAGGAAGAGAGAGAGGGAGCAAGGAAGAGAGAAAGGGAGGGAGGGAGAGATCTTTTAGGCCTCTGCAGAAACAGCAAGTAGTGCAACCTCTTACATCCTTCAAACCTAGGGCTGACCTTTAGAAATGAACATACCATTTCAAGAAATACAATTATCTAGCAAACCTTGTTATATGTATAAAGTATTTCTTGACTACACTGGATGGGCAGATAGCCAGACCTATCTGTGGCCAGTGGAGCCTGTGACTTAACAATCCAGTCTCTTGAACCATATCCTTGTGCCCCAGGAAGCCTAGGAAATTTTAAGAGCATTATAAGAGCTTGTTTCATAAAAGCAGAGCTTTTATGTACATGGAGAACAAATGGCGTGTGTGTGTGTGTGTGTGTGTGTGTGTGTGTAATTAAACATTTTTAACCACAAAAATAGATAAGTGGATAACACTAACATAAGGAGTTCATGTTATGGGAATGTTGTGTCTCTTCTATTTTCTATTTATTTTTAAGTAATTATTTACTACAATGTCACTACACAAGTGTAGAAGACAGGAGACTCCTTTCAGTAGTTGATTCTCTCCTTCCACTGTAGAAGTTAGGAATTGAACTCAGGTCATTAGACTTAAGTACTTTCACATGTTGAACTATCTGGCCACACTTCTATATTCTATTTGTTCTCTCTCTTTCTTTTATTGTCTTTTGAAGGACGTGATATAAATTCGTGGCCTTATACATGTGGATTAAATGGTATTAGAGCCTTTTCACAAAGGCAGCATAGCCTCTACTATTTTTGAAAAGTATGGGCCAGGTCCTATGTCCCTTACCACAGTTCCAAGTATTATAGTATTCATGTTACAGATGGAAAAAACATGAGGAATGAGGGTCATATACTACTTCAAGATCATATACTTTTAATTACTGAGCTATGTGTCAAACCAAGTAGTCTGTCTTTAGTATACACTGAAGTTACCATTGTCACAATGAACTAGAACCACTGAAATTTTAGATAATGGATCTCCAAGGTTTGCAAGCTCTGTCTTTGGCTCTCTTCCACCAAAATCAGGCTACTAGCCTTAGATTTATTTTGCCTAGCTTGTCATAATTTCCTATGTACACCCAGCAAAGAGCTTGAACTTGTGATCCTCCTACCTCATATATACAAGTTGCTGGAATGATGGGTTTGTAAAAGCATGCCTAGCTCTGTGTGTGTGTGTGTGTGTGTGTGTGTGTGTGTGTGTGTGTGTGTATTTGGTATTCTAAAAATACTCACATTCTGCTAAACAGTTTATGTACTGCAAAGGAGCTCATGTTACTGGATAATCTAAGATATATTTCAATTCCCCCTTACCTCAAGAACCAAGTTTCACCTCTTTGTCAGCAAGACCATACCCCATCAATAGGAAAGCACTGTCAAAGATTTCTATGAGATCTTTTATGTTGATATCACAAAATGTAGTATGAGACAGACTTTCCCACATTGCTTCAAGGCAATATTGTAAAGAAAGAATTTCAATTATTTCCCCCAGCTTATGAGGTTATGTGTTAAAGCAGTGGCTGTGGGGGTGTTTGTGAAAAATGGAAATTGAGTAATACCAAACTGACTACCCTTAACTGTTGCACTTATTAAAGAAAGTCAGTTTTCAATTATGTGTACTAATGAGGTTCAGGAACAAGGTCGGTTGAAATCAATCTACAAAGAATTCCCAAAACTCATTTATAAAATACTTCAAGCTTCTTCTTGAGCTTGTGAACATGAAAGAACCAGACCTAAATAAATACTCATGTTCTATTGTTCCCAGTCTTGGAGATAGAGAGATGAGCCATTACCCTGGTCAATTGGTCTGTTTACTTCATTTGTTCTCTGGGCCAGGCACTTATGAGGTCCCTTCCTTAAGTTATCCAGTTGGTGCCTGGATCCATGTATGGCAAAACCATTCCTACATTTACATTTTGAAGATGCTAAAATTATGATCAGGAAATGGCAGTCAGGCTTTGAACTTGTTGTTTGAATCAGTTATTTCTAGTTATAAGTATAGTTACTTATGTGCTCTTCAAAGTCTTATGAAAAAGTTGGAATGAGGGGCTAGAGAGATGGTTCTGCAGGTTAAGAGAACTTGTTGCTCTTGCAGAGTATCTAGTTTCAGTTCCTAGCACACACATAGCTACTAACAACCACCTGTAACTACAACTTCAGAGGGTCCAATGACTGGCCTCTTCAGGCACTGCACAGAGACATACATGTGGGCAACACATACATACATACATACATACATACATACATACATACATATATACATAAATACACACACAAACTCATTTTTTAAGTTGGGAAAATTAAAAAATGTCAAGTTAGAAGAACCTGGTTTGCTAATCAAATATTTATAATTTTTATTTTAAGTTAGATAACTTGTTTTGTTTCTTCTTAAGAATGTGTCTATAAGAAACATTCCCTCCTTCCTTCCTCATTTTCTTTCTCTTCCTACATTCCTTCCCCCACATCCTTCCATCTCTTTCTCTGTATTTTGTTAGAACCTCACTATGTAGTCCAGGCTGCTCCCAGCAGCCTCCAGAGTGCTCAGATTACACCTTTGTTCCACAACAACTGGTGATAGAACTGTGCTATTGTGATAACTACATAAGATAAAAGTCCTTCATACATATTCTCATTTTGTTATGGTTATATCTCATAAACACATTGTAAGTTGAAATTTTGCATGTAGTATACCTGCTTTCTTAGAAGCATGTGGTGTCATGAGGATTGATGTTATCTTCATGACCACAGTCTGAGTTGACCAGAATAGGAATGGTTCTGTACTACTCTGCCACCACCCAGCCTTCCAAGAGAATCCAAATCAATGGAAAAGGTAAAAATCAAGGCATAGTTTCTACTGAATGCCCATTATGTTAGTACCATATAGTAGTAATTCAAGCCATCACAAATTGAGGACTATCTGTACACCTTGTTTCTGGCCCAGCTGTCAGTTTGATCCTTGCTCAATATTCATTAAACTATTGTCCTGTATATCACCTTGCTCTGTTAACTACATTTTAAGATACTTTCCCAGTCATCATAGCTGAATTATAACAATATTTAACATATAATATAATCTATAACATATACAATAATATATAATACTAACTATATATAACAATAAAATATAACAATATATGTATATATAACTATATAACATATATAAGATAGATAGATACATAGATACATAGATACATAGATACATAGATATGGTACTGGGAATGTAGCTTACTGGCAGAGCACTTGCCTTGCATGGACAGGGCCCTGATTCAGTCATCAATACTGCATGTATACTCATAAAAGTAGTGCTCTAGTTTGCTTTCTATAACAATGATAAATACCATGATCAAAAGCAACTTGGGGAGTGTCTTAGTCAGGGTTTCTATTTCTTCACAAACATCATGACCATGAAGCAAGTTGGGGAGGAAAGGGTTTATTTAGCTTATTTCTACATGGCTGTTTATTACAAGGAAGTCAGGACTGGAACTCAAGCAGGTCAGGAAGCAGGAGCTGATGCAGAGGCCATGGAGGGATGTTTTTTACTGGCTTGCTTGCTTCTCCTGGCTTGCTCAGCCTGCTCTCTTATAGAACCCAAGACTTCCAGCCCAGGGATGGCACTACCCCTTTGATCACTAATTGAGAAAATGCCCCACAGCTGGATCTCATGGAGGCATTTCCCCAACTGAAGCTCACTTCTCTGTGATAACTCCAGCCTGTGTCAAGTTGACACACAAAACTAGCCAGTACAGGGAGCTATTTTGTTTTATAGCTTACAATCCATCCTGAATGAAAGTTAGGGCAGTTTCTAAAACAGAGACCATGGAGGGCATATTGTTTACTAGTTTGTTTTTCATAGCTCTTCAACTTACTTTTTTAAATAACTCAGGACCATTTGCCTAGGAGTTGCACAACCCACAATGAACTGGTCTTTCCCATATCAAACATTAATTAAGAAAATTTCCAACAGAGATGCCTACAGGCAATCTAATATAGGTTATCCTTCAATTAAAGTTCCTTCTTTCCAGATGTTGTTTTGACAAAAACTAGACCATAACAGGTAATATTTCAGTTCCCACAGTTGTATCTTTTTAGTGTGTGAGGCTATATAGTTTGCACAGTGATGCAGAGCTAACCCAGTTTGTTTCAGACTTTCATGTATCACCCAAAGATCAAGGATTTGAATGTTTAGTAGTGTTATCTCTCACCATGGAAGGCTCTGCTACATGCCATCATCTTTGAGTACTGATTTTGTTTTCTATTAGTTTGAAAAGGTAACTGAGTTTGCCTTTCCAATTTTATGACTTGGGAAAAACAACAAAAAGAGATAAGCAGATTGCTTCCGGGTCTTGGCCCGCTGGCGCTTGTGTCTGGGTGACATCTTGGCGATCTCTTTGAAGCTGCCCACTTTCCCCTCCCTGCTTCCCGCGTTGTCCGCCGTGCCGGACTCTGGGGTCTTCTCCTGGGCCTCTACCCCGGGTCTTGTCTCCCACGTTGCGGCCTCCACCGTGAGGAACTATGAATGGGAGGGCTGATTTTCAAGAGCCAAATGCACAAGTGTCAAGACCAATTCCCGACATAGGGGGCGGTTATATTCCGATAGAGGAAGAGTGGAGGCTCTTTGCAGAGTGCCATGAAGAATGCTTCTGGTTCAGATCTGTGCCATTGGCTGCCACAGGTATGTTGATTACTCAAGGATTAATTAGTAAAGGATTCCTGTCAAGTCATCCAAAATATGATTCCATTCCTAAACTTATATTTGCTTGTATCGTGGGATACTTTGCTGGGAAGCTTTCTTACGTGAAAACTTGCCAAGAAAAGTTCAAGAAGTTTGAACATTCCCCCCTTGGAGAAGCACTGCGGTCGGGTGAACTGCGGCGCTCTTCTCCACCTGGGCACTATGCTCAAAAGTCTAAATATGACTCAAATGTCAGTGGTCAGTCCTCTTTCGGGACATCTCCAGCAGCAGACAACATAGAAAAGGAGCCGCTTCCTCCTTATGAGCCAATTCCATTTAGTGCTTCTATGAACGAATCCACTCCTACTGGTATTACTGACCATATTGCCCAAGGACCTGATCCCAACCTTGAAGAAAGTCCCACAAGAAAAGGTGTTACATATGAGAAATTAAGGAGTAAGAACAGAGAGTCCTATGGAGTAACTTTACCCCACAAGACTGACCCCTCAGTCAGGCCTATGCAGGAAAGAGTGCCCAAAAAAGAAGTCAAAGTAAACAAATATGGAGATACTTGGGATGAGTGAAAGACTCCCATCATTGGACCTACTGAAGGCCTTCCAAATCCAGCTTCATCCAGGTGGTCGTTTGTACCACATGCTTGGACTCAGCAGCTGATTTCATAAAGACATTTAAAACGAAATCCTGGTTTGTGTGATTTAACATATGATGCTTTCCAGACTCAGATTTTATGTCTGCTATTGTGTAAATGTACCGGCCTGGGCACGGAGAATGGTGGCTTTATGTCGTAGTTGTGTGCACTTGGTAAACTTGTTTTCAGTTACAGGGAGAGACTCATGAAACTCGACTGTGACTCTCAGCCCAGCCAGTGTGCCGATTACTGATAGTGCATGTTGGAGGGGGAGGGTGGGGGGAGCAAGCACACGCCTAGGGCTCAGCTTTGCATCAGTTATTAAAAGGCTTTTCTCCACCATTTACTCGAGCATCTTAATGTTTGTGGTGAATAAAATGTAAAAACACAAAGCAAAAAACAAAAAGAGATAAGCAAAATAGTGGCATGTTAGAGATTATCTTCCAAATGACAGGTTACTGGCCTCAAATGCACGCTAGACTTAAACTTCTAATATTAGAGTCTAAAATGTCTATGTGGGGAGAAAAAGCACAAAATAAAAGGCCATATAGTGAACACTGGAAGAAGTCCCTCTTCTCAGACTCTGACCTAAATGAGAATAATAAGATGTGAGGCATGAAAGACATAAAGAATTCTCAGAAAATTTCTAATCTTCATAAAAAAAAAAATGATTACCATGACTCAGGGCTCAAGAACTAAAGGAAGCTTCAGAGATGAATCTTACACAAACTCTTTACTCAAGAAAGGAATGTCAAGAATCTCTTTCATTTTGGCTAAAGACATAATTTTCAAAAAATAAAAAAATTGTTTGTTTTATTTTAAGATTGGGTCCCTCAGTGGAGACCTGACTGGTGTTGAATTTACTGTAACCTTTCTGCCTCAGCCTCCCAAGAGCTGGGATTATAGGAATGTATCACCATACCTTACAATAGAAAGTAAGTTTCTTGAAGATTGAAATACGTTTTATTCTTACTCCTAACCCCTTTGCCTGGCCTGACTGGAGTGCCAGACTGGTGGGTGAAGCTACCTTGGATTCCTTATCCAGATACCAGTTAGCACAGCTGGTGTTGCTTTAAACCGTGAAAGTTTGGGTCAGTTTCTCATGAAGCCACAGGTAACAGAAATAGTATGATTTCCCTAGTAGAACCTCAGCTTCAATATTACTTTTTCCATATTGGTACCTTTTGTCTTCTCTCTTGAGTAACAGTCCTTTTTTTTTCTCCTGTCTTTACCAACCATCATTGTACTGTCCTTCCCATCCTCAGATTTTAAAAAGGATCAAGAGTATTGTAAAAAAGGATTTGGCCTTTGTACATCGTCTTCAAAGGAAATTTCCATTTGTGACTAGTACACACAAGAACACACACACACACACACACACACACACACACACACAAAATATTTAAAACTCTGAAGACCTGAGGCTACAGCTCAATAATCGAGCAGCTACATAAAGTCTTGGATTAAATCCCTATATCATGACAAACAAACAAGCAAACACCCCTCACTTGTTTGTTAATACAGAAAGGGAAATCTGGACACTACCAATAGACCAAGTACAAAAAATGCACTGTTTCAGTGGTTTGCTTGCATTAGGCTAAACTTTAATGGTTCTTAGCCTGAACCTTTGGTATCACATATCAGATATCCTGCATATCACATATTTACATTACAGTTCATAACAGTAATAAGATTATAGTTATAAAGTAGCGATGGAATAATTTTATAGTGGAGAGTCACCACAACATGAGGAACTATACTAAAGGGTTGCAGCATTGGGAAAGTTGAGAACCATTGGAAAGGAAAGAAAAATGACATCAATTAGTACCAGTGGACAATAGTGAAAAATTCACATATACAGGTAATACTCTTTCTTTTCTAGAAAGTAGTAAAGGGCATCTATACACTTACTAATAGGCATATATATGTATATATATATATATATATATATATATATATATATATTATACATATGATTTATAGCATGAGTTTATGGGTATCACATATATGCAGAGGACCATGAGAGCAGAAGAGGATATCAAATCACCTAGAATTGGAGTTACAGGCAATTTCCAGCTATCATGTGTGTGCTGGGAACTCTATCCTCTTCAAGAATAGTAATAAGAGCTCTTAATTGCTGAACCTTCTCATAATTGCTTCATAATTGCTAATATGCCTATTTTTGTTCCACTTATTTTTCTAGAAGATATAATATTGCTAGGTAGCCTAGGCTGGCTTCAAACTTTCAATCTTCCAGCTAGGATTAGAGGACTTTACCAGCAACTGTGGCTCCTAACTTTAATGTCTTTTCCAATCAATATTTTACTAACAGAAAAACAAAAAAGTAACAATCTTTTAACCAAAATGCAGCACATTTTGTGGTCCTTTGCCAGATATATTAAGTGTAAGTCCTTATTTTAATTTTACTTACATATTTACTTTTCATTTGTTAATGACTTCGTGATCAGTCTCAAAGCCATATGCATTTTAAGCAAATGATCTACTAATGAGTCACATCGATAGTCTGGGCTATTAATTTTATCTGGGTAATTATCCACTTTATCTTTCATAGGCACAGAAACCAGTTACATATAACAGGAAAGCAGGAAAGTGGAAATGAGAGAGTGATCCTTTTCTACCTGGAAACTTGTAGAAAAGGCTGCATGTAGAGAATAGATGAAGTACTAAGTGAATGTATGTTCTTTGACATGGCACAGCAAGGACCCCAGCACCTCAGACCAATGAAATGTTAAAGCCTTCTTCTGTTCCAAGCAATAGTGTTTATTAACTACTGACTATTGTGTGTAAAAACTAGCAACCACAGCTTTTTTTCTCAAGTACTACAACCTGGCAATTAGCCTCTACAGAACCCTTCTACTATGATTAGCCAAACCTATCCCTTTGTTCAGCTGTATATATCTGCTGCCCCAATGCAGATATATAAATTAAACTTGCTTGTTTCTGGGTTGTGCAGTTGGTGCCCTCCATCAGAGCAATCACAACCCACCCTGTTCAATCTTTTCTGTACATGTGTCTATGCTATCTTTATTTATTTATCACCCTAATTAATCCCTAAAGGCACTCAGAGGATAGTAGTTATAGATATATTTATTCCGTTGATAAACATAATTACAAATATTTATGTATTTTCTATTTCTTAACATTCTTCAGATATGTGATTACTTTCATTGATCTTCTGCCCAATCAAACTATAACAAATATATGAAGCCAGATCTGCCTTTCCTTATCACTACAGTTTTTCTATCATCTAGAATATAGACCAGCACATAAAGACTTGGAGGCATTAGATAAAAATATTTGTTAGATTGTGGTAAGAGAACTGCAAGTTTAGAAGACACGTTCCACAGGCCTCAAGAGTCACAGGGGACTTGCAGGGTGCCAGGGACAGGATTCTCTCAGCTTCCGAGTGACAGAGCTGAATCAGCAACCCACTCTACCCCTTCCCGGCTAGTAAAGAGCCTGCCTCCAGGGCGTACTTCAGCCCAGAGACTCAGGTGAGACCCACCATTTTCTCTCCAGTGACTTTCTAAGGCAGGACCAGCCCGGAGGCACAGGCCTCAAAAGTTGCAGGGGAGTTGCAAGGCAACAGGGACACAACAAGCTCTAGTCAGAGACACCAAGAACAGCTATCACCAGAAATCAAGAGATGTCGAAAGGCAAACACAAGAATCCTACCAACAGAAACCAAGACTACTTGGCTTCATCAGAATCTAGTACTCTCACCACAGCAAGTCCTGGATATCCCAAAACACTGGAAAAGCAAGATTTGGATCTAAAATCATATCTCACAATGCTGATAGAGGAACTTAAGAAGGACATGAATAACTCCCTTAAAGAAATACAGGAGAACACAGGTAAAGAGGTACAAGCCCTTAAAGAGGAAACAAAAAAATCCCATAAAGAATTACAGGAGCATGGTCCCCAATGAAGGAGTTAGAGAAAGGTTCTATGGAGCTGAAGGGTTTGCAGCCCCTTAGGATGAACAACAATTACCAACTAGTACCCTCAGAGCTCCCAGGGACCCAACCACCAATCAAGGACTATACATGGTGGGACTGAATGTTCTGGCAGCATGTGTATAGTAGAGGATCACAAATTCGATCATCTATAGGAGTAAAGGACCTCGGCCTTGTGAAGGTTTTGTGCCCCAGTGTAGGGAAATGCCAGGGCCAATAAGTGGGAGAGGGTGGGGTGGCAGGCGAGGGGGGGAGGCAAAAGGGGTTTGTTCTGGTTGTTTTTGTTTGTTTGTTAGTTTGTTTGTTTTTTAGAGGGGAACCTGGGAAAGGAGAAATTTACATGTAAATAAAGAAAATATCTAAAAAAAAATGATAAAAAATACTACTAGTGATGTATTATTTTAAAATATACAGTCAATACATTTGGAGTTATTTAAAAGTTATACTGAGAAAAATGTGTATATTTTCAGTATTACTGTAGACACCATCTACATAAGACTGTTAAATTGTTGCTTTATATCAAACAACTTTTATAATACTCATTTTATTGTTATACTATTTTATAAATTTTAAAGAATATGGCAAAAATGTATTGTAGGTATTGAAGGGGGTCTCTGGGATGAGTTGGGGTACAAAAGGGAAAGAAAAATGTGATTTAATTCTATTTACTTAAAATATGTTTTTAAATGTTAACAAATTCAGATAAATTGAAATCATGTATCTTTTCTCATCATAATGCAATAAAACTTAAATCAATAAAAAAAGAAAAAAGAAAAAAAGAATTACAGGAGATCACAAGTAAACAAGTAGAAGCCCTTAAAGAGCAAACTCAAAAAATTCCTTAAGGAATTGCAGGAAAACACAAACAAACAGGTGAAGGAATTGAGTAAAACCATCCAGGACCTAAAAATGGAAGTAGAAACAATAAAGAAATCACAAAAAGAGACAACTCGGGAGTTAGAAATCTTAGGAAAAAAGTCAGGAAACATAGATGCAAGCATCACCAACAGAATACAAGAGATAGAGGAGAGAATCTCAGGGGAAGAAGATAACATAGACAACATTGACAGAACAGTCAAAGAAAATGCAAAATGCAAAAAGACTCTAACCCAAAACATCCAGGAAATCCAGGACACAATGAGAAGACTAAACCTAAGGATAATAGGTATAGAAGAGAGTGAAGACCTCCAACTTAAAGGGCCAGTAAATATCTTCAACAAAATTATAGAAGAAAACTTTCCTAACCTAAAGAAAGAGATGCCCATGAACATACAAAAAGCCTATAGAACTCCAAATAGACTTGGCCAGAAAAGAAACTCCTCCTGCCACATAATAGTCAAAACACCAGATGCACAAAACAAAGAAAGAATACTAAAAGCAGTAAGGGAAAAAGGTCAAGTAACATATAAAGGCAGGCCTATCAGAATTACATCAGATTTCTCACCAGAGACTATGAAAGCTAGAAGATCTTGGGCAGATGTCGTACAGACCCTAAGGGAACATAAATGTCAACCTAGACTACTATACCCAAAACTCTCAATCACCATAGATGGAGAAACCAAAGTCTTCCATGACAAAACCAAATTCACACAATATATTTCCACAAATCCAGCCCTTCGAAGGGTAATATATGGAAAACTCCAACACAAGGAGGGGAACTACATCCCTGAAGAAGCAATAATGTAATCTTTCAACAAAACTAAAAGAAGATAGACACATGAATGGAATGCTAGCTCTAACTACAAAACTAACAGGAAGCAACAATTACTTTTCCTTAATATCTATTAATATCAATGGACTCAATTCACCAATAAAAAGACATAGACTATCAGATTGGGTACATAAACAGGACCCAATATTTTGCTGCATACAGGAAACCCACCTCAGTGACAAAGACAGACACTACCTCAGAATAAAAGGCTAGAAAACAATTCTCCAAGCCAATGGTCCCAAGAAAAAAGCTGGAGTAGACATTCTAATATCAAATAAAATTGACTTTCACCCTAAAGTGATCAAAAAAGGTAAGGAGGGACACTTCATATTCATCAAAGGTATGATCTACCAAGATGAACTCTCAATTCTGAACCTCTATGCTCCAAATGCAAGGGCATCTACATTCATTAAAAGAAACTTTACTAAAGCTCAAAGCACACATTACACCACACACAATAGTAGTGGGAGATTTCAACACCCCACTCTCTGCAATGGCAGATCATGGAAACAGAAACTAAACAAGGACACAGTGAGACTAACAGAAGTTATGAAATAGATGGATTTAACAGATATCTATAGAACTTTTTATCCTAAAACAAAAGTATATACCTTCTTCTCAGCACCTCATGGTACCTTCTCCAAAATTGACCATATAATTGGTCACAAATCAAGCCTCCACAGATACAAGAAGATTGAAATAATTCCTTGTATCCTACAAGATCACCATGGACTAAGGCTGCTCCTCAATAACAACATAAACAATAGAATGCCCACATATACATGGAAGCTTAAAAACACTCTACTCAATGATAACTTGGTCAAGGA
>JADRCD010203298.1:0-29805 GCA_019843815.1 Montemys delectorum
TCCTTGTGTGCACTGTCACTGTCCTTGTGTGCACTGTCACTGTCCTTGTGTGCACTGTCACTGTCCCTCTGTGCACTGTCACAGTCTGTGGTTAGAACTAACTGTTGTAGCTCCAAGACTGAGATGAGTACCACCCAGTTCTGAGGAAAGAAGACTTTGTCCATGTACCTTCACTGCCCAGGCATCACCAGTTGTCTTGAAGCATGGTAAAGAATCAGTCAGGGCTGACACTGTATCTTTGTCCTAGAATACCCTCTTAAGGGGCCCTGGTCTCAGGGAGCTAGCTCCCCAGGAAGGGTCTGCTGTATACGGAATTAACTGCTCTTGTGGGACCAGAGTAATGGAGAGCCAGCTCCCAATCAGGGGCCTGGACATAGTGGATCAGCTCTGCATGAGGTACCTCAGTGTGCAAGGGGCAAGCTCCCCATTAAGTATGTGGGAATACAGGGAGTGACCTACTCCCCATGAGGGATTTGGGCATAGGAGTCTGATTCCCCTAAGAAATGTTAGGGTGCAGAGATATGGCTTTCTATAAGGCACTTGAGGCTGCCGGGAGCTGGGTCCCCAAAGAGGGAACCCAGGCTGATGGCACAGACTTCAGGGAGGGAGAAAGAGGTGAGCAAGAGTCCCTGCAGCTAGATTGGGTTGTGGTTTGGGGTTGGGCAGGTGGGGGAAAGAGTAAGAGCTGAGAACTGATGCTGTGCCTCCTGGCTGCTATGTGGGACACTGCAAGGTGAAGAGCTGGCTCAGGGGAGCCTGCTTCTGTCAACCACCAGACTTCCATCCTCCTAAGCACTAGCTAATTCGGTTTTAGCGAACATAGAGTAGCCACAGCATTTGGAAGAAGCACCAACCAGCCATGATAAATTGATTTGAAAAAACAAGAAACCTTATCTGTCGAAAATTAAGTCCGAAAAATAATTTCTGTTGCCAAGTGCAAGGCTTCTTGAGCAGGAAATCCAGCGAGGTCAGAGGCTCAGTGGGGTGCTGGGTGGAGCAGAGGCCTTTCTGTTGTCTGGGGGAAGCTCTTTCAGCTTCAGATTCAAGCTCTAAATGTCAGCTCTCACACTGGGAGCCATTTCTGCATCATTTATGTGGAGTTGAAGTCAGGGGTGGTTCTGCCAGGCAGCTCTTGTAGAGACAGTCTCCATACCCACGGGAACCTGGCTGAACTTCAACTCTCTTCATGGTGTTAATTGGCGAGCAAGTTAAGTACACTTGACCTTTTTAAATTTATAACCATGGTGTTTAAGTTTCTTAGGTGTTTGCAGGATTTTCAAACTTAGGTTTTTGACTGAAAAAGAGAAAAAAACGTGGGGAGCGGGGAGCGCGGTGATCACACCCCATGCAACTTGATGTCTTCAGGCTGTTATCCCCTCGGTTGGTCTGTCCTCCTGCCCTTGCAGCCAGAATCAATGGGTTTGACAAGATATCCCCAGGGATGGGGGCTCCTCTAAAGATTTTCCTTCCTCATAGAGCTTTGGGGCCCACAGGTACTCTATGTTTACAGGCATACACTGTGCAGCCTCATTTTGGTTGTGGCTGGGCTGTTGTGGGAAAAGGAATGAGGGGAGGGGGAAGAGGGGTGGGGGAGGGGGAAGGGACACACAGAGGGAGGCCAATGCTCACCTGGAAAGCGAGATCCAGATCCTTGCCTCTGCCACCTGTTCTTTTCTTATTATCCTTTTGTCCTTGGTGAGGAAAAATTGTTACCCAAATCCTACCAGTGGGGATGAGGACCTCAAAGTCACAGAGAATACTTTGGGATAGTGACTGTTATGAGGATAGGGTGTCCTATTTGCAGGGGACACTTGGAATTCAGCCTTCACTCCAGTTTTGTAACGTCATCATCTTGTGAGCAGATCATAGTGAGTGTAGAGCTTAGTTTCTTCAGATACCCATGCCCACCATTGCTGGTCATGGGCAGTGCTGGTCAGGGCTCTGGATGGAGTTCTGGGTGTGGATTTTGCATGGCTCCACTCGGGTTAGGGCACTGGGCATGATAGAGTACTGGGCAATGCTCTAGGCAGAGCAGGGTTTGAGAAAATGCATTGGGTGGGGTGCCTTCAAATACATGTGTGCCTACTGAGCACTCTGAATATCCAGGAGAAATGGTCAGTTTTACAAGGACAGTTGACAAAGGCAATAGAAGGCCCTTTGTCGTGTTGGGGACTATGTTCGTTTCTAGGTCTAATTGGAACCTTTTCTGGCCAAGACAATGCTGGAGTTACTGATAAATCCCTACCATCCCAGCTCCCCCATCCTGACAGTTCTGTTTATTTTCCCACATGTCCAAGTTGAGTCTTTGTCTTTTCTCAGATGGTCTCTATGACCATAGACCTCAGTAATGCTGATGTCTGCCCCTGTTCTCCTTGTCAGAAAGACCAATCTCATGGGAGCTCCCTGAAGACATACATAGAAGGAGTATGTGTTGGGGTTCATTTTATGTTCTCATGATTCCCTCCAGGAGGGCTGCAGTCAGTGGGTGGTGTCCCTAGGCCAAGGATTACTCCAACATGTCCTCCCAACTTCCTCCTCTGGGTATTTCCATGTCTGCTGTAGTCTCTAAGTCATGGCTGCATCAGCTCATCATATGTCCAAGCCAGCTCCTAAACAGTTCCCATCTGACTGTGCTGATTATTGGGTATTGTGTCGGGTGTGTGTGTGTGTGTGTGTGTGTGTGTGTGTGTGTGTGTGTGAATTACTTCAGCTTTGTTATAAAATCCATTGGCACCACACAGAGCTGTTCTGCCTATGGGACTTGCTTGCCTGGTGCTCAGATCTCTGCTTCCTTGGAGGACTGGCATGATCTGGCGTCACTTTCTTCTGGAGTCTCAGGACTATGCTGTCCAACAGGCTTGGATCTCAAGCACAGACCTTGTGAAGTCCAGGCTAGCTTTGGCCTCACAGTCCTCCTGTCTTGAGCATCCGAGTGCTGAGATCACAGGTGTGTGACATTTCACTTAACTCAGAGATGCTAAAGCCTTAAAGGAAATAGCCACTTCCACTTCATGGAAGGTTGGAGGGATGCAGGGCAGAACAAAGTTCAAGGCAGAGTCAGTGTTGAGTCTTGGGTCCAGGGTTTATGTTGCTGATGGGGAGAGACAGAAATCCTTCAGGCAACCTCAGACCTCTCCTGGAAGCATTCATGTTGGATGAGGCTCACTCACATTGTGGAGGGTCATCTGTTACTAAATCCCACTGACTTTTTATGATGTGTCTATGAAGTCTTTCTTGCAGAATCTGGACTGGGTCTGATGATATCTCATACCAAACTTCCCAAGGACATCCCACCACAGTCTATGGCAGCATAAACTCAGTACTCAGATAGCACAATCTGTTTTACATTTTCCAGTGACTTTCTAGAAGGATAAAACTGAAAGCATCCAGTTTGCACACCTCCAACTGGACAAATCTCACCGAGTCTGAAACAATCTACCAGGACTGTCAAGACTTTGCAGTTACCTCTTCCAGTTATATCCCAGGTCTTTCCCTTCCTGCCAGGTGTCAGTCAGTGATAACATTGTGATGGGAAGCTCAGGTGTTGATAGGCCTGTTTGCTCTGCTGGAGTGAGCTCTAGGAGGTACTTCTGTTTGCAGCTCCTAGAAGAGTGCTGGACACAGAGCGGCCACTCAGTAAAGGTTAAATCAGTGAATAAAGGACAAGTGAGGGAAGTTTGTGGCAGAGCCAGACCGCTCATCTGCTGACACTTCCTACTCACCACACTTGAGAGGGGCAGTAAACTTTTCCAACACAGTGAAGAAGTAACACAGTGCGTACTTGCATCTCTCAATCCATCTGAGGAAGGAGAATGAACCAGATGGCCCCACAACAGTTGCTGCTATAGGCTGACTAGCATTACACCTTTGCCTCAGTACAGCGTGAGCTATTCCTGTGTGGAAAGCCATGTGGATCCAGGAGATTGTGGCTGTGCAGAGGGTGTGTGGTCTCTGATATATCAGGAAGTCATATGGCTGGGTTGGGACTGCTTAGTGCATCCTGCTTATGAGGCCTCAGTTGTTGGTGGACTAAAGAACTTGCTCAGTGAGAGAGGAAACTCAGCCTCACACCATGAGTAGTGGTGCACTGTGGAAAGGAATTACTACTAGAGAGGAAGTACCCTACAGTGAACACAGCTCAGAGCCTGGGGGCATCCCCACCAGGGGGGTGGAGAGAAAGGCAACGGAGGAGAAAACATCCTTTAGAGACTGTCCAGAAGAAAGAGGCAAGTAGAGCCTGGAACGAGGCAACACCTTTGGGGAGAGTCACCCATCTGTTTGTAATGCATAAGACTTGCCGAAGAGCTGACTACTTTAATCCTCTACCTTGTTAGAATGCAAAGTCCATGAGAAGAGGACCTTTGACAGATCTGAGATAGATGCTAGACCAGTGGCTCTCAACATTCCTAACGCTATGACCCTTTCATACAGGTCCTCATGTTATGGTGACCCCCCAAACATAAAGTTATTTTTTGTTGCTACTTCATAACTATAATCTTGCTACTGTTATGAATCATAATGTGAATATGTGATATGCACGATATCTGATATGGAACCCTCAAAGAGGCTGCAACCCATAGTTTGAGAACCACTGATCTAGATTCTGCAGGCTTAGATGTCCTGTGTCTTGGAATTATTTATTATAGTTGGTGCTACACAAGTCTGAACTAATCTTGTGAGCAGTTCTCTTCTTTGAAAAGGTATCTTCAAAGAGAAAATATATATGCATATATATTTCCCCAGAGAAAGATTCATTTTTTTTTTTCAGTTTAAAGCACTGGTGTCCCTTCCATACTTAGTGCAGTGGTGGTGGCTCTATCGGTGCATCTCAGCAAATGCCCTTTTGAGCTGATACATGGTGCTGCTGACTTCATGTATGATTCTCATCATGCCACTGAGTTCTGTACTGGCTGGTTTTGTGTGTCAACTTGACACAGGCTGGAGTTATCACAGAGAAGGGAGCTTCAGTTGGGGAAGTGCCTCCATGAGACCCAGCTGTGGGGCATTTTCTCAATTAGTGATCAAGGGGGTAGGGCCCCTTGTGGGTGGTGCCATCCCTGGGCTGGAAGTCTTGGGTTCTATAAGAGAGCAGGCTGAGCAAGCCAGGGGAGAAGCAAGCCAGTAAGGAACATCACTCCATGGCCTTCTGCATCAGCTCCTGCTTCCTGACCTGCTTGAGTTCCAGTCCTGACTTCCTTTGGTGATCAACAGCCATGTGGAAGTGTAAGCTCAATAAACCCTTTCCTCACCACCTTGCTTCTTGGTCGTGATGCTTGTGCAGGAATAGAAACCCCGACTAAGACATGCTCCATGAAGTATCAGCTCTTACTTATGCAGAAGACATTTTTACAGCAGAGGTAAAAACCCTGAAAAGAGAAACTTACCCAGAAATACATTGGTGGCCTTATCCAAGGGGCTCATGGTAAGTGACTATGGTAGGATTAGATGGATTGTGAAGTGGATCTAGGAGCCTCTCGGCAGGTAAGGGGAGAAAGAGGCCTGATAACTTTCAAAGTGCTCCCTGTAGGTGGTTGAGAGCTAACTCCATTGTTCCCAGAAGTTTGTATGGCCTCTGATGTGGGAGCTCCTTACCTAATGCCTACCAGTCTTCTCCTCATCCAACTATTGACTGTGCCTAACAGCTCTCAGGGCATAGGTGACCCAAGTTCTCAGCAGGGGAATATCAACATTTACCTCAATTTGTCTACTCAGGACACTCAGGTGGTTGGATTTCTGACCTTGGGCCATGTTAGGAGGGAGCCTCTACTTGGCTATTTATGGTGATCAGAGTCTATCCTTAGGCCTCCCTAGAAATTACTTCAGCCTCATATTGTTAGTCTGAGATCCAGATAGCATATTTAAATTCTTTTATTTCATGTTCTTAGTAAGAAATTGAACTACAGTGGCCAGGTACTTGAGCTGCTGCTGAACCCAGGGAAACTCACAATTAGGCGTCCCTTTTTGAGGATGGCACCAATAATACTTCCTTTCCAAATAAATGTCTTTGATTGGCACCTGTTATCCCAATACTGATCTTGTAAGTCAGTTCCAGAGGTCCAAGACTCACAATTGTCAGATTTCTTCACAGCAATAATCCCACTTTTATGGTACCAGTTTTCTATTTTAGCTCCCTTTGTGCTGTTATAACCACAGTATCTGACAGAAATATTTTAAGGCAAGGAAGGTTTATTTGGGCTCATAATTTCAGGGGATTTTAATCATCTTAGAGAGGATGGCATGATTGATCTTGTGGGAGCAGGAACACATAACAGTGGGTCTGTCCATCACAAAAAACCAAGATGCAGAGAATAAGGCTGTAACCAAGACCTGAAGTACAACCTTCAAAGGCTTATTCCTAGGGACTCTGGGTAGGTTATATCTTCTAAAGGTTCCACAGGATCCTCCTAAAGTGTCCTCAAAGGTACTACCTCCTGGGAAGCATGGTGTCTTAGTTAGAGTTTTACTCTTGTGAACAGACACTATGACTAGGGCAACTCTTTCCTTTCCTTTTCTCTTCTCCTCTTTTCTTTTTTTGCTATCTATCTATCTATCTATCTATCTATCTATCTATCTATCTATCTATCTATGAGAATAGAGTTTATTCAGGGCATGGGGAGGGAGTTGTGAGAAAGGCACAGAGAGAGAGAGAGAGAGAGAGAGAGAGAGAGAGAGAGAGAGAGAGAGAGAGAGAGAGAGAGAGAGAGAGACTGGAGGAGAGGCTGGCCATGAGCATGTGGAGAGAGAGAGGGGAGGGGAATGGGGAGAGAATGGGGAAGGAGCAAGAGGAGAGAGCAAGAGAATAAGAGAACAAGAGCCCAAGACAACTCTTATAAAGACAACATTTGATTGGAGCTGGCTTACAGGTTCAGAGTTTCAGTCCATTATCATCAAGGGAGGAGCACAGTAGTGCCCAAGCAGGCATGGCACAGGAGGGACTGAGAGTTCAACATTTTGTTCCGAAGGCAAATAGGCGAAGACTGGTTCTCATATGGTTAGGAGGAAGATCTCATTGCCCATTCCCACAGTGACACTCTTCCTCCAACAAGGCCATACCTACTCCAACAAAGTCACACCTCCTTATAGTGCCACTCCCTGGCCAAGTATATTCAAACCACCATATTCCAATTTCTGGCCCCCATAGGTTTGTTCAAACATATGAGTCTATGGGGGCCATACCTAGCCACATTATAATAAAAATACATTTACTCCAGCTTCCAAAGTCCTCATAGTCTATAGCAGTCTCAACAATGTTAAAAGTCTAAAGTTCAAAGTGTTTCCTGAGATTGATCCAATTACTTAACTGTAATCCCCAAAGAAAGGCAGGAAACCAGCTGGGCAAACTCCAAACTCTGCATCTCCATGTCTGTTAAAGTGGCCTTCAGATCTCCAACTCCTTTTTTTTTATTTTTGTTGACTGCAACAAACTTCTTTCTCCTGGGCTGGTTCTACTCCCTGTTAGCAGCTTTCCTCAGCAGATAGCCCATGGCTCTGGCATCTTTGACACCTTGATTTCTCCAAGTCAACTTCAGTTACCACAGCTTCTTGTTCCAATATCTGCGTATCCACACATTATCTTCTGGGCTTCTTCAAAGGGCTTGCTTCACTTCTCCAGCTCTGCCCTCTGTAGCACTCTAGGCTTTGGTCAACTCCACTCCACTGCTGCTGCTATTCTTGGTGGTCATCTTATGTTACTAGCACCTGCAATACTCTGGGATCTTCTGCTGCAACTAGGATTCACTAATAGTTTCTCATATGCTCTCTTCATGGTGCCAAGCCTCAACTTGTTTGCATGACCCCTTCAGCTCTGGGCCATCAAGTGCAACTGAGGCTGCACCTTCACCAGTGGCCTTTCCTGGCTTCTTACAGTGCCAAGCCTCAGCTGCTTTCCATGACTCCTTCATACCTTCAAAACAAGTACCACTTGGGTGACTCTTATACATTACCAAGTACAGCTGCAGCATGAGGTACAATCTTAGCTATCTCTGGAACACAGCTTCTTTGTGATCTCAGAAAACACTTCCTAGATTTCACCTCAATGATACTGGTTTCTTCTTAATCACCATTAATTTCTTAGCTCCATCTAACCATCATCAATTGTCCCAGTAGTTTCTTCTATTCTTGACTCTAAAGTCAGAGCCACATGACCAAAGCTGTTGAGTTCTGCTGCTTGTTGAGACTGGAACATGGACCTTCTTATTCTATTACCAGCTTTCTGCTTTCCAACTCCCTCACTGCCTAAGTTTGGCTGTCCTGGAACTTGCTCTGTAGATTGACTTTGAACACAGAGATCAGCATGGTTCTATCTCCTGAATGCTGGGATTAAATGTGTATGCCACCAAGCCTTGATTTAAGCTTTGCTTCATCTAGAACTTGTTCTGTCCAACACTGGCCTTGAACTCAGAGATATGCTTGGCTTTGTCTCCTGGTGTTAAATGTGTATACCACCATGCCTGGACCTAAGCTTTTTATGGCCACTATTCCTCAATATTCAGCTCAAAAGCCTGTATATTCCAATCTCAAGATCTGGATCACAAGGGTGCCCTCAATTTCTGGATTGTAGTTTATTCCAGATTAAAAGTCCAAACTATTCTTTCTTCGACAGCAAACACAAACAGTAAGTTTAGTTTGGTAGGATCTTGCCCTGAGATCACCATTCCCTTACTCCTTTATCTCCTTGAACTCAGGATTTAGCTCCATTTCATTTCCTGGTGCCCCTTTATTACTTGAACCATACATTTTCCTGTTGGAGGAAGTGTGTCACTGTGGGAGGGGGGCAATGAGACCATTCTCTTAATCATGTGGGAGCCAGTCTTCTTTTAGAAGTCTTCTGATGAAGATGTAGAACTCTCAGCTCCTCCTGCACCATGCCTATCTGGACACTGCCATGCTCCCACCTCAATGATAATGGATGGAATCTCTGAGCCTATAAGCTAGCCCTAATTAAGTGCTGTCCTTATAAAATTTGCCTTGGTCATGATGTCTGTTCACAGCAGTAAAACCCTAACTAAAAACCAATCCCGTGGGAAAAACTTCATACACTATGACTACCAGTCATTATCTAGGGACATGTAATAACCAAGAGAATGGGTGGCTTACTGACTCATCAGTATGTCCTCTGGAAGTTGTACCTCAATGTTTATAGTTGCACTAACTTTTTAAAAAAGAATGATCAAGAATTAATATATTTAGTTAACTAAATTCATTTAAATGTATGTTTGAGCCTAACTTATGAATCTAGTGTTTGCAGTGACCTTTGATAAAGTAAAGGTTAATGTTTCCCATTAACAATCTTCTGACTCAGGCATGCCTCCAACTCAGTGCTCAGATTTAATCAAGATTAGTGGGAAAATCCTTTGAGATTGAGCTCTTGTCCTAACCATCTTAAATAGTGTTTATCACCATGGTCCCAGTCATTTGGGTCCATATTCCTAGGGTTGCTTGTCTTATGAATTTTGCTCCCAAAGGTCATTATGGGAAATGAACATCCCTTTAGGTTCCCACACTATCATAAATCTTGAAAGTTAGCAGATTCCCCTACTTTGAAAATGTCTGACAATCCAACTGCTAAGCATCTACATATGCTGCTTTGTGAAGGAGAATGCCACTATCAAATAATGTTGGATGGGCAGAGGGCAAAATGATTATTTGCTGTGACCTCTTGCCTGTGAAATCTTTTGTTTTTTATTTCTAATTTTTTAATTTTTTAAATTTGAGACAGAGTTTCTCTGTGTAGCCCTGGCTGTCCTGGAACTCACTTTGTAGACCAGGCTGGCCTCAAACTCAGAAATCCACCCGCCTCTGCCTCCCAAGTGCTGGGATTAAAAGTATGTGTCGTTACTGCCCAACTAATCTTTTATATTCTTAATTCAAGGGTTCCATTTTCTGAAAATGGTATCAATAGAAACTAGAAATCTAAATAGGGATCAAGTTTCTGTTATTTTTTTAAATTAAACAATCACATGTTTTGATCATATTCTTTCTCCTCTCTCACCTTCTCCCAACTACTCTCCCTGGCTCTACCCACAGAAATTTATATTCTTTATCTTTTAAAACAATTAATCCAACAAACAAACCATTCAACCAACTCCTGTCACATACACACAAGAAAAACCAGGGAGTCCGTTTTGCATTGATTAACTACTTTTGAGAGTCAGGTGGTTGATTGAAAGTGGTTGATAAACTCAGTGACACTCCTTTAAAGAAAATGTATTTTTCCCTTCCCAGAAGCTACCCATTGTAAATAACTTTTTGGTTAGGGTTGAATCCACTTCCTCTACTGTGTGTTGGGAATTTTGTTGCAGTTGAGCGTGTGGAAGTCTTGTGCATGCTGTCACAGTCTCTGTGAATTCGTATGCATATCAGCCCTGCTGTGTTTGGAAAACACTCTTTCCTTGGAGTAGTTCACTACCTCGGGTGCACAGAATCTTTTTGCCCCTCCTTCCACACTCTGAGCCTTGAGGGAAGGGGTTTATGTGATAAAGACATCCTGTTCATCGCTGAGTTCTCTAAAGTTTCTCACTCTCTGCACAATGTCCCACTGTGGGTCTCTCTGTTAATTATTCACTGCAAAAAGAAGCTTTTCTTCTAAGGGCTGAGAGGTCTATTGACCTATGGGTATAGCATCTGTCCTTAAGAATAATTTTATTTCTGTGTGCCTTTGGTGTAGGTTTCCCCAATCCCATAACCTATCTAGTCTCCGGTTTTTGGCCCCATTTGTAATATCAGGCATGAGTTCTATATGGTGGAGTAAGCCTTAACTCCAATTTTAAAAAGCAGTTGGTTACTGCTATAATACTGACACCTCTATTGCACCAGAGGGTGTGTCCTGCAGACAGGACTCTTTTGTAGTTTGTAGGGTTCGTAGCTGGACAAGATTGATGATTCTTAAAGTAGTGATTGCATTGTTACATCACATTATAAAGAAATTATTACAATTGCTAGCTTGCCAGGGTTGCTGGCTGCCTTATACCTTCTCAAACTCACACCTCACTTGAAGGAGGAGCCATTTGATGTTCTCTTGTCAGCAGCATTCCTGCAAACTAATCCAGAGGCAAAGCCAAGCACTGCTAGCTCTTGCTAGCACTGCTCCCTCCTTAGCCATCTATAGCTCTTTCTTCTCGGTGTGAGGGCATTCCAGCTGTGACATGTCAAACCCCGCTGTGGACAGGATGCGTTCAGCTGATCTAGCTTGTGAGGAGAACTTTCCCTTCCTCCTCATCCTCTCTTAGCACCCTCTGCCTTCCCTTCTCCAAGCAGCATACTCATTTGGAGAGGGTTGGTTTCCCTCAGAGAGGAGGACCATTATTTGGGAAAAATGGATACATTTTGCTACTATAACTCCCAAACAGACTCTTTAGGCTCTTCCTTTTATGCACCCCCAACACCATTTAAAGACTTAATGTTATCACTACTTTTGAATTTTAAATTAAGTTTCTGACACTTAGCCACTTTACTTCTGAAACTCCAGATTGAGATCCCTGTAGCATATCTGTAGTTCCTGGTTCAATGTAGTTAATGAGAAAGTGAGAATTTATGAAGTAACAGTTCTCCATATTAAACAGGCAGTTACTGATGTAGTTGTTTTCTTGAGGTCTTGCTGTAAAGTAGCTGCTTCTGTTTCCTTTCTTGTCTCTAGGCATTGTGTTTATATTCATGCTTTGTTCTGAAGCAAATGTTGCCTTGATGGGGTGCGTGGGTCTGTGGTGACCCTGAAAAGTCTGTTTCCTGAAGATCTCCTTTTGTCTGACACCTATGTTCACACAGGAATGGGGGCAGGTATAGGTGTGTCTCATTTGTTCCTGTCTGGTGCTGAGGGTTAAAGAGAGCCCCCAGGGACACAGCCGGTGTCTATTTATGTACTCTACTCATATACTTAAGCCACATCAGTCCGTTGCCCTCTAAATCATTGAAAATTTCCTTTGGACCTAAGAGCATCTTATATCTATGGCATTTCTTTCTTGTAAAAAGGAGTATTATTGGGTGGCAGATGCTAGGCAGCCTTGTGTACTTACGGGAGGTGGGGGTGCTGGGTACCACTATGATGAAGGAATGTGTGTGGTGGAGAGGTGGGAGTGGAGCAGTACCTGCACTGTGGAAAGAGGCTGAACTAGAGATGTAATGGCGGTGACAGGTATGAGAGAGAGCTGAGCTTTACAGTGCAACAGATTGTTGCCTAGTGGGGTCATGGAGTAGTTTACAGCAGCCTGGAGCTTATGCAGATGCCCATTCAGCCCAAAACATGCTGCCTGGCCACTGCATTGCCCTGGTTGTGGGCAATGACAGAAGCTAATGGTGCATCTTCTGGACTGGACCTCCTTGGAGGACCACTGTGTTACATGAAGCTACTGAGGTCCATGTGTGGGTCAGTGGTCCTGATACAGATGGATTCTGTGTTGACATCTATGGCCTGTGTATTGTGTTTTATAAAAAAGAGCCAGGATATGTTCTATAGAACCAGGTATGGTGAGGTGGGAGAGGTTCCACAGTGGGCCCAGGCTGAGACATCCCTTACCCCTGAAATACCAGCCATGTGATGAGTGTAATGTAAAATAGAGTTTATTCAGGGTATGGGAAGGGGAGTTGAGAAGGGAGGAGAGAGAGAGAGAGAGAGAGAGAGAGAGAGAGAGAGAGAGAGAGAGGAAGAAGAAGAAGAAGGAGGAGGAGGAGGAGGAGGAGGAGGAGGAGGAGGAGGGGGAGGGGGAGGAGGAGGAGGAGGAGGAGGAGGAGGAGGAGGAGGAGGAGGAAGAAGAGGCCAGCTAGGAATACGTGGAGAGAGAGGGGGAGGAGGAGGGGAGGAGAAGGAGAAGGGGGTCAAGGAGAGAAAAGAGTCAGAATAAGAGAGAGGAGTGGCCAAACAGCCCCCTTTATAGTAAGCCAGGCCTACCTGGCTGTTATTAGATACCCATTGGGCAGAGCATAGAAAGAATGCTAACACCTTGTTAACCACCAAAGGCCATGTGGATGTCCATGGTCTGTATTGTAGCTTGAAGCCATGGTGATACCTGTGGGCCATGCTTCCACCAGGGGTCATACTGATATCTGAGTGGTCTGTGCTATCATCTGAGGCCATGCTGGTGTGTGGTGCTGTGCTGCCTCTGAGGGCTTTGTTTGGGTCTGTAACCCTGCTGCAGCCAGGGGCAGCATTTGTGGTCTGTGCTATTACCAGAAACCACGAGGGAGCCATGATCCAAGCACCAGTTTACTACAAAGAGGAAGGAAGTTACTTTGGCAATGATATCAATGAATATAGATGCTCTGTTGAGAAAGGGACATGGAAGGCTTCTGTGATAGCTCCTACCTTCCCCCAACCCACTCAACACCTCCACCAAAGTAACATCCTAGAAAGGAAGCCATCAAAGATAACTCTTAAAACTGGTGACAGGAATGCCAAAGTTAGCTCTCTACAATTGATGCCTTCTGGCAGGGGTGCAGGTGGAGAAGGACTCAGTTTTCTTTAGGGGCTGGACCACTGGGAGTTTAAACATGCTCCAATAAAGTATCTGGACAACACAAATTGGACTTTTTAAAAACAGTTTGTTGTGAGGGTAGGGTGTCATCACAAGAGTGAAGGCTGGTAAACATGGAACGACTGCGAAGTGAGTGTGGTAGGGAATATGAGAGGAAATGCCCAAAGAATCTTATTTTTATATGTATGCTTGGCCTGCATTTATGTCTTTGTATAGTGTGAAGGCCCCATGCTTGTGAAAGCAAGATGGGGTGATAGGTCTCCAGGAACTGGAGTTATAGATGGCTATTAGCTGCTGTCTTGGTTAAGGTTTCTATTGCTGTGATAAAACACCATGACCAAAAGAAACTTGGGGAGCGAAGAGTTCATTTTGCTTATACTTCCAGGTAACAGTCCTTCACTGTGGGAAGTCAGGGCAGGATCTCCAGTAGAGCAGAAACCTAGAGGCAGAAACTGAAGCAGAGGCCATGGAGGAACATTCCCTCATGGCTTGCTCAGCCTGCTTTTTTTTTTTTTTTAAATAACAATCAGAATCACCAGCCTAGGAGTGGCACCACCCATAACTGGCTGGGTCCTATATCAATGACTAATTTAAAAATGCCCTACAGACTTGTCTGCAGGGAAATCCTATGCAGGCATTTTCTCAATTGCCAACCTCTCTTTCCAAATGACTCTAGCTTGTGTTGAGTTGGCATAAAACTAGCCAGAACAGCTGCCATGTGGGTGCTGGGAATTGAACCTGGATCCCTCAAAAGAGCAGCCAGCATTCTTAACCGCTGTTCTCCAGTCCTGAATATCATTTTTATTTAATAGACTACAATTCCATATCTATATATATGTATATATATATAATATATCTTTATTGTAGCACCTCTAATTTCCTTCTCTCGTTGTCTTTGAGCCTCTCCCAATGCATCCCCTTTATGCCTCTTCTATTGACTTTACAACCCATAGAGTCCAGTTAGTACTGCTTGCTTACACACAGCTGTGGGATCATGCCTCAGAGCATGACCTACCTACCAGGAGCAACAGTCACAAAGAAAAGTGACTCCTCTCCCAGAAACCATCAATTGTCAATAACTCCTTGGGTAGAGATGGGGCCTCCTGAATCCTTCCAATCCATACTAGAATGTTGACTAGCTTGATATCCTGTATGTCTTGTGTAGATAAAGACAGCTGTTGTGAGTTCATAATTGCAACGATTACTCTATGTCCAGAAGACACCATTTCACAACACTCATCCCCCACCCCCACTATGGCTCTCATGTTTTTTTTTTCTCCCCTGCCATCTCTTATGCAATGTTCTCTGAGCCTTGTGGAGGTTAGATATAGATGTCACATTTAGGGTTGGGTCCTCAACCACTACTTGTTCTCAGTACTTTGACTCTGTACTTTGTTTCCGTTTGAGTGTTGCCCACTGCAAAAAGAAATATCTCTGACTGAAGTTGAGAGCAACACTAATCCATGCTTATAATCTTAAATATGTAGAAGGTAGAAATGATCCATTTAATAAAATAACAGTATTAGGTCCACCACCCTAAGGCCTCTGACATTCCCAGCCATGGGCTCTTGAGCAGGTTTATAGTACCAGAAACGAATCCCCTCCTTTGGAGTAGGCCTCAAATCCAACCAGAATGCAATTGGCAGTGGGCATATCTTACCCAGCAAGTCAGTATTGTATCCTGCTGGGTCTACCACTAGGTAAATCTATGGTTGATTCTTCTACCCCAGCACCCTGCATAGCACATGCCAGCACTATGAAGCCTGGCCAGCAGAGAGGAATTTTGCATGTCATTATCAGCTTGAATTCTCTGTGTTCTATAACTGAAGTGTACGGCCTCTTCAGTAATAGGGTCTTGCCATCCCCTTCTATGCTCAGCAACCAAGTGTAATGGAAATACCTGTGTGTCTTTGGGGCATCCCTGACCAATAACTCATACCTCTTAAACTGAGGGTCTCACTGTGTAGTGGGGTCATGGAACGTCCCTTCTCTGCAGAAGCTGGTACTAACCAGATCCCCACCCTCTTCTGTGTGTTCAGTCAGCTGATTCTCTCCATTTCTCAATGGAAGGATTCTAGTCTCTCCTCTGGACTATGTTTCTGATAATTTCAACTAAAATTTACAAAGAGCCAAGTTACAGGTCTTAAGTATTAAGTTCTGCAAGTTTAGTCAAATGCAAGTATCACCTGACCCTTGTTGAACTCTGAGGTGATTGTATCATCTAGTTTAGAACCTTCTTTACATCTTTTTCTGACACAATCCTAGCTCTGACTCCTTTGTGCTTCTTAAATTGTGTATCTGAACTTTGCCAGCTCTAAAACTTCACAACAATGGATTTTCCTGATATGTATTTATTTATTTATTTATTTATTTATTTATTTATTTATTTTACTTTCCCCACTCTCTCTTGTCTGAGAGAATGGTGCATGTCCGGGCCTTTGTCTGCTGTGTGCCCTTTTTGCTGAAAAATATTCCAAAGTATGACTAATACACTTAAAAATCTATCTTCTTGCAGATAGAGTTTTAAGTATGTTCATTTTTAGCTCTTATTGACTAAAGTTCCTCTGATCATTCTATACAGATTTTTGTATAGTAGACGGTTTTGCTCATCTTGGGCAAGTGACCAGTATGGAGTGACTACTTATCAATCAGGTTTGTCTATAGGACCCTACAGAATCTCCCCTGGTACCATCTCACTCCTGTTAGGAATGTAGTTTGTGGTGTTCTGTAACTGGGCAGCCATAGTCTGGTCATTCAGTTCTAGGACGTGGATCACAGTCTGGGTATAGGACCCACAAAATATTCTGTTTTGGTACAGTTCTTTCCATTAAATAGCGTTGGGATCTGGACATGTTAGGAACAAGTTCTTCCTGTGACCATATCTAGGACCTGGGGAGGTTGTTAGGTACAGACTCAGTTCTACTTTTTGAGGCTGGGATAATAACTACCACTGTATGGAGATTGATAGGATGAATTCTGCATGGTGGCTTATGTGTTTGTAGCCTAAGGATGTCCACTGCTGCGTGCCGTGGGCAGGGGTTTCTTGCTTGCCTACTTCAGTGCTCAGCTCAGTCTCATGCAGCACTCTATCTTCCTGTTCATTTATTGGTGGTACCAAGCAGTTGAGAATCAGTGCTTTAAGTCAGTATAACTTAACCTGCTAAATATAAACATATTTAAGAAGTCATGGTGGTAATGACAAGAAATTTGTGTTTTCACATTCAGCTTGGATAGAATTGGATTTAAACTGTCAGCAAAGGCAATTTGCCAATTGCCGCCCCCAGATACCTGCTTCTGGGTAGGCCAGCTAGATTAGTCTCTATTTCCACAGTATGATTTTATGGAGTCTGTGCCCCAGGGAAACCACTTTGCTTCCAGGTAGCTCTGTGAACACTGTCCTTAATGTGCCTTCACAGACTGGACCACCTTTGAGTCTGATAAGTCTCCTTGGCACATAAACCCTTGATTTGTGACATCATCATGTTGAATTCTGCTCTATTCTGCTTTTATGGGATGTTTGGCCCTGGTGGATCTCGTGTATCAGACAGCTTAGGCATATGGAGTGTCTAGAGTGGTCACAGGTATCCCCAAGTCACAGGACAGATACAGGAAGCTGTCAGCTTGTGGTTTTAGCAGCAGAAGACTCATTGAGTCCAGCATTCAGAGGGTGTTCTATCCTGCAGCACATCCTCAGGTTTGTTTGCTTAATACAGTTTTCTCTGCATTTAAAAGCTCTTGCAAATGGGCTGAGGATGTGATTAGCTGGTAGACTTCTCCTAGCCTGTGTGAGGTCCTGGGTTCTTTCACCGCCGCTGGAGAAAACCAAACTACTAATGTAGGTTGTGAAGTTAACTCTGAGAGGTGGGGCTGGAGAGCCAAGCTGAGCTTGGAGTGCTTCCAGAAGATGGGGGACAGAAGTCCACCATTGACGGCTGCCGATAGGTAATGATGACAGCAAAGGTGGGACTTCTTGGCCAGCACCCATGAAAGAACTGATGCTGACAAACACAGAATGGCCTCTGAGCTTCTTGCCAGGTGCAGCTTGGATCTTGAGTGTACATTATAACAACTATTTTGCTCTTTTAGAAAAATCATTCCATTTTAACATAGTTTAAAAATAAACATAGAACAGGCATTTCATTCACTGGCTTACACATTTACAGAGATGTCAAGGTCTGCCTTGGAGAACATGTGTGAAACTGCTTTGTAATTCAAGTACGAGGGTCATGTTTTCTACAAATTTACCAGTACTGCACTGTAATATTGAGCAATTTTCATTACATGTTTTAGTTGTTACTTATTACACTGTTAACTTTTTAAATGAATGCTATTAGCAAATTAGCTACAAATATTTTATCCTGCATATCAATTCAATTGTTAAAGGTTTTAAGAATTATGATAGAGCTGGCTGGATCTTATGTAACTTTGCTCCGGTAGCCACAGCTTCTGTGCATTCATGAGCGCAGAGGCTCTGTCATGTCCAGATGACACTGTTTTGCTCCAATGCCTTCCAACCTCTGGCTCTGACAGTCTGATCCCTTTCAATGACATTCCCTGACCCTTGCAGTGGGGGGGATGTGTGATACAGGAGTCTCATTTAGGGATGAACCCTCACACCACAGTTTCAGATCTGCTGCACTTTTAAGAGTTATTATTCTCCATATTAACTGTTGTCTGCTGCAAAAAGCTGCATTAATCTACGAGTGTAGAAATAAGTATTTACGAGGCCGTTTTATACTATGTTCTTTTTGCAAAATAATAAGAGGTCCCATCCCTAGGGAGCTACTGGTGGTTGATAGTTGTTGGAGAAGGGAGAGGGAGAGTTTCCTTCTGATGCGTGGCCCCTGGTGAGTTGTCCATGTCATTGATGTCCCCATGACCAGACTCATATGGCTAGCACTAACTTGATTCAGTAGATTTTTAAAAAAGACATAAAGTTGGAAGGGGAATGTGGTGGGTTTATGTTGGAAGAGAGGGTGTGAGGGATAATACAATGCATTGCACACTTGTTCAAAATTCTCAATAAATGCATAGGTTTAGAAAACTTTATTCTATAGTATGATTCTTATTTATTTAAAAACATTCAATATTACAAAGAAAGCTTTTTTTTTGCTGGCAGGGCAGCTATTGAAAGTATCATCCTTGACTCAGTATTGCTTATGCCTTTATTTCTTCTACGGACAGTTAGTTGCAGTTCTGGACAAGGTCATTCCTCAATCCTGCATTATCTATTTATACATGTGTATGTCTAAATGTCATGTGTATGCAGAGGTTGCAGGCTGCTGTGAGCTGCCTCATGTGGGTAGTGAGGATTGAACTCAGCTCCTCTGTAAGAGTAGTGTACATGCTTACCTCTGAGCCTTCTCTCCCTGATTGGTACTCAATGACTCTTGTCAGGTCTGCAGGCGGGCACTTCAGTGGTGGTAATTAATTATTCTTTGGTGATAACCAATTATTTATTGGTGGTAATTAAGCACATGTTTGCTTCTTTTTGTGCTCCTGGACACTTTAGCAGACTCATCTCATCTTGATTGTTAACTTGATTTATTTTTTAGGAAGAACAACACAAGGGCTTTTTGAAAAATTTAATTTTTATGTGATATTTAGTAAAATATTTTGAGTCCTCAAACTGGAAAAGCCCTTGGTTCTGAAGGTTTCCTATGCTGTGTTTCTTTGGCTATTCATTTCTTTCTGTTAAAGGCAGAGCTCAGTCTTAGTCACCTTCCCTGTCTGCTTGCCCCTCTGCACCCATGATCTTCAGTTTAGGCATAGTGGGGCCCAAGCACCACAGGGACACCTTTTTTTCTATGTCCAGACTTGCCTCTTTCTGTTGCCCATATACAGCATCTAGGGTCTCATGCTGGTAATGTTTTGGCAGGTCTCAATTTATGTGTGCCAGTTTTTGGTGTGTATATGTACATGTTTATATGCACAAGTGTGCGAGGGTGCATTGGTGTTCATGTATATATATCCAGAGGAGGGCAGAGGTAGATAATAGGTTTCATTTCCCAGTAGCTGTTTGCATTGTTTTTTTGAGACAGGATCTCTTGCTTGCCTGGAGATTGCCAATTAATCGAGATTGGCTAGCCTGGGAGTCCCAGGATCCTTCTGTCTCAGCCTGCCCAGCTCTGGAATTATAAGCATGTGCCACCATGCCCAGCTTTTTCACATGTGTTCAAGAAATCGAACTCAGGTCCTCATGACTTGTGTAGCAAGCATGCTACTACTGTAAGCCATCTTCCCTGGTCACAGCTTGTGTTTATTTATGATTTGTTTTTGTTCTTGTATAAACAAAGGCATATTCAGGCCTGACATTTCTGAGTCATCAGAATGAGCAGATAGTCTTTAGACTTTGCTACCTCTTCCAGTTTATGATGGAGAGTGTTCTGTGCTGCTCATCTAGTAGTTCCTGGCTGGGTATCCTGCCTTCCCTAGGCACTGTGCTATGCTGGGGGTTGATTGTGGCATTGTGCTCCTAGGCTGCAAGCAGAAATGTCTTGTCTTCTCCTTGTGTTACAGAGTTCTTATCCTAAAAATATGCTTCATGAGAGCACATGGGCATAAGACTGGCAGTATGGGTCAGGTCTGGGTCCTTGTGGCTGAGGTGGGGCCTCAGGATATTCCTGCTGCCTTGATCCCTAGATGGTGCTGGATGCAAACGGCTTCCTGACTTGCCATGTTCTTCAGTGACATATGAGGTAATGAAAATTAGAAGGCAATGCTTTTGTATGATCTCCACCTAGAAGCTTACATAGATGATGTCTGCTGCCTGACACATACCTGTATAGGAGACTTGCTTTGTGTACTTGCTAAGAATTATGGTAGTTATTAGCCCAAGGAAGTTATTGAAAGTTATTGCCTCACCCATCTTTCTGAACTCTGCAGTGACACCATGTTTCCTAGATGCTAACACTGATGGGAGAAAGAAATTTAGAGATCAATATGGGCTATATTCACTCATAAAATTCAAGATTTGCTTGTTGGAAATCAAGAGCAGAGGTTCCCTAGGAGTGGTTGGTAGGTGTAGCTCACAGGTCTGCCTCATCAGGAGTATGCTCCTGGTGTCAACCCACCTGTCTGCATGATATGTTCCTGTGGGTGCTGGCCTTATGAAGTGATGTACACTGAAATAATTCGTTTTGTAGACCCAGGGACTAAGGCAAATGACAAAGGAAAAGGCCTAAAGCAGGAGGGCCCTGGATATTATAGTCCTGCCCACCGGGATTTCTGCCAGACAGCCTCACCTACCAGGCTTCTGCCTCGCCCATCTTTCTGAACTCTGCAGTGACACCATGTTTCCTAGATGCTGCTCATTCTTGAGTTTAGGCCAGTATTTTGACTCCTTGGAGATCCAGCATTAATCTGGAATACATATGGAGAAACTAGAGACCCCTGCTCTATCTATGCTGTTGGCCAGAGTTCCTCATACACCGAGCCAGCTCTGCTCATCTGTACCCTAACACTATTGTTTTCAAGTCCCAAACGTGAGGGGGAAAGACTCCCTCAGAAATTGTAGGTTCTGGCAATAGAAACATATCTAGAACTCAGGGATAGAACACCTTATTCCAAGCCCTGTGCTTCAGACCAATATATTTGACTGTTTTTAGAGTTTTTCTATCTACAATAGACCTGGAAACAGAACTCAGTTGAATGACATTGTATTTGTTTTGTTTTGTTTTTTGTTTTTTGTTTTTTGTTTTTTTTTGGTGACTACAGGCAAAATAAAATCCAAGAATGCAACCTTGGCTCTAAGAGGACTCTTATTCTAGTAGGAACATATCCTGAGTCGAGTCCCAGCAAGTGACAGGAGAACAGGCTCTTAGTCTTGTTGCCCTGTGCTCTCAAATAGTGTGTGTTCTGGGAGATGGAGCTGCAGCTGCCATGCTGTGTTCTGGCGAATGAGGAAAGATGTGGGGCTTGTTCAAGGGTTGCCATGGTAATTCCTCATTATCTTCAGCTGCAGAGAGGCTTGTGTGCTGAAGATTGACAGTTTATGGCTGTGCAGCAGCTTCTTCTGATGATTCTGTTTGAGTGCGTGCCTGCACACACTGCACTGCCTGTGTGCATGCACCTGCGCACCTGGACTGCACACACAATTCTACTGATGGTGTGCTTTAACCACACATGTATACATGTGCTATTTCCTAGGGACCAAATGTGTTTCTCAGCTATGTGGCCAATTCAACAGAAATCTGAGTTTCTTCCTTTGTAGAAGAAAGGGAGCAGCAAGGAGGGGGAGAGGAAGGAGGAACAGCAAGGAGAAGGGAAAGAAGGAAGACACCTCACCCAGGATGACTGATAATCTCAAATCCCCAGTCTCCAAAGGAGCTGGGAGCATATGCCCTCTGCTCAGCTGCCTTGTTGAGCTCATAGGTTACATGACAACAGTCCCACTAATAGGAATTCTTATTCTGAGGTCTCTGAGAACAATCTTCCACATATGTGTGTATTTTCTACATTTTTAGATTTGAGATTTGTATAGATTATGTTTGAAGAGTGAAGGCTCATTACTGGGGTAATTTGAGAAAAACACCCATATAGACTACTTTTGGTGTGCAAATGCATGGGAGAAGGTGGCTGCGTGAGGGGAAGTATCGGGGAAGTGGGGGGAAGTTCCCTTGATAGACAGCAGCTGCCTGTGCTCCATCGGGTAGAAGCTCCTAAGAGAGAATATATTTCGAAATTGCTGGGCCTCAATGGCCTGGATGTACATAAAGAGATGGTAGAACAGCCCCAGTTAAGGACGGCAGCTACAGAACATCAGGTGTGGCTGGTGCCTTCCTGTCTGAGAAAGAATCATCCACACTACCAGTGTGCAGTGCAGTGTTTAATTAAACATCTCTCTTCTTTAATATGAATGTCCTTATTTCATGTAAGAGTCTGTCTCTTTACATGTTCTCATATCTAAGGAGATGCTTAAAATTGATTCACTATTGGAAACAGAAAAGCGAGCATTCTTGTTTTTATTTAATTGTGTATCAAGTTAAGGCAAGAAAAGCCCTGTACTAGGCAGGTAGATATGTGATTGACTGCAATTAGAAATCAAGGTTTTGTTTGTCATAATTGGCTTGCCTTGTGATATCCCATTGGTCAGATGACCTTGTAGCTTTCAAAGTGCCTTGGAGAAGGGAGAAATAGTTGGTGCAGACAGAAAGTTTTGTCTGAAGTCTATGCATGTTTGTGCTTTTGTGTGTAAATACTTGTGTGTGAGTACAGATTATGTTTTTGTCTTAGCATAGTTATTTCTGCTTCAGGAGATTCAGGATGGCTATGCTATCCAGGAACCTCTACTCTCTGGCCTCTGAGAGCCCCCACAGAAAATCAAGTGGCATTGCGTGTGTTCTGATATGAGCTCACCACTATTGGTGACCAATGGTCCTCCATTTTAGGTATGGCTATGCTTTCTTGTGACCATTGATTAGTTATGGCTCTGTGTATAGCAACTTTCTCTATGAAGATGATGACTGACATATGTCCAGTCACTGCATGAGTTTCCTAGCCAGGAAGACTTTAGAGGTGGTGGTTTCATTTCAAGGATAGCTTTACTGTGCTGCCCACCTGGTAAAGTGCAGGATCCATTGTAGCAGGTGAAGGGATGGGCCAGCTCTCCTGCTCTGATGACCTTGGAACCAGCTTCCTGCCTGCTGTGTCAAGGGAAAAGGTGGAGGTGTCGCTCCATCACCCACATTCCTGATAGACTAGTGGTGGGGCCAGCTCTTCTATGCTCATGCCCTTGAGGCTGGCTTGTGTGCTCTCTCCATTCTGTATCACCAGTGTCAGCTCTATTTTGCTGCCCAGGCAACTCTCCTGAATTCTGCAGCTGGTGAAGGGTGGGACCCTTGATGCCAACTCATCCACAACTCCCATAAACTGTACTAGCTCTACTGTTCTATCTGGGTGATATGCAGGCATGCTCTACTGAGTACTAAAGCTGGTGAAGGGCAGGTCCAGCTCTCCTGTTCTCCTGATCTCAGGCACAGTTCTCCTATAATGTCCAGGTGAGGGTTGGGGCCAATTCTGCACAGTTCTCAGTATCAACATGGCCCATAGGCAGAGACCAGTGACATCTGCCTGGCCTTTAATGGCAGTAGAACCTTCAGTGGCAGCACAAACCAGGACCTCACCAAGGATTTAGATGGCATCACTAGCTACTCATATCAGGCTGTTTCATAATACCCTCCAGTTTCTAGTTCTGCCTCTCTTCATTAAGAACATATCCTTCTGCTTCTCTTTTTCTTTCATTTCTCCATGACTTACTTGCTCCTCTCAGTGTTACCCAGGGTCTCTGGGTGTCTAGGGGTTGTCTCAGGAATGCTATGCCCCATGCAGTGTGGCATTGGGCAGTGGTCATTGCCTGCAGGTACCGGATTGTTGGTCATCTCAGGCTAGCTCCCCAAGAGGGCTGTGTGGCCCCAGGTCGGGGTCATCTCATCTTGGGAAGAATGTTGTTAGGAGTCATTTTATTCTTCCATTCCTTTAGAAGAACAGTAGTTATTTGGTTTCACCCCAGGTCCATAGCCAATTCTTAAGCATCCAAGCAGCATTGTATTTGAATTCTATCTCATGGAGAGGGCCTTAAATTCTATATTCATCAATTACTTCCAGCCATTATCACACGAATTTATCTTGCAGGCAGGCCACAATTGTTGATTGAAGGGTTTATATCTAGGTTGGTGTTTATCCTTTGGTAGTGTGCAGAGTACCTTCCAGGACCATGAACACTAGTCCATAAGGCCGAAAGCTCTAGGTAGGCACCAGCTTGACTTTTCCTTGTTGTATAAGAGCTTTCTTCAGCAATAGAGCCTTGCTATCAGTTTATGGAGAGCTACCAATAGCCTTCACAATAACCTGAGTTGTTTGAGGGCCCCCAAACTTGATTTTATGTAATTTATTACTGGTACTGGAAGCTTCATTTATTACTGGTACTGGTGATTAGAGATGTCTAGGTAAGGCTCTGCATGCCCTGTTATTTGGTGATTTCATTGAGATTGCATATATGTATACGTATATGTACATATATATAACTTATATTTAGGAAGCTTCTACTATACTAGGTTTCCATATGACCCATGAAATGGCCCTCAGTTTTAGTTGTTCTTCCTTATATTTGCATTAACTCCATTTTCACTCTTCCTCTGTTTGGTCCTCATGTTCCAGACCCCCACTCCATCCATAACTATCTTTTCTATTACCTCCCCAGTCTCTTACTCTATACCTAACCTTTGTGGTCACACTAACTGTACCTTGTTTATCAATAGCTTTAACAGGTAACATCCACAGATAAGTGAATACACATCATACTCATCTTTCTGGCTCTCAGTTACTTCACTAAAGATGATTGTTTTTCCTAGTCCCATTTACCAAAGAATTTTTTTTAAATGAATGAGTAATAGAACATTGGGTAAATGTACCACATTCTCTTAATCTATTCATTCACCAATGGACAGCTAGGTTGTTTCCAATTTCTGGTTATTATGAATGGAACAGCAATGAATATGGTTGGGCAGGTGTCTCTATAGTAGGATGGAGCATCTTTTGGGTATATACTCAAGAATGGTGTAACTGGATTTTAAAGTAGACCAATTCCCATCTTTCTAAGGAACTGTCTCACTGGTTCCATAGTAGCTCTATGAGTTTGCATTCCCACCAGCAATAGAGGAATGTTCCTGTTTCTTCATACCCTCACCAGCATGAGCTATCAGTTGTTATTTTTATTGATTTGGGGAATTATGATTACTGTAAGATGAAATCTCAAAGTAGTTTTGATTTGTGTTTCCCCAATGTCTTCTTAGTTGAGCAATTCTTTAAGTGCTTCTTGGTCATTTGAGTTTCCTCTTTTGAGAAATCTCTGTTTAGATATGTACTGGTTTAATTGTATTATTTTTGATAACTATTTTTTAGTTCTTTACATATTTTAGATATTAGCTCTCTACTGAATATGCAGCTGGCAAAAATCTTTTCCCATTATGTTGGGAGTTGTTTTGTGAGAATGAAAGTGTACTTTGCTTTACATAAGCTTATCAGTTTCATGATGTCCCATTTTTTAATTGCTGATCTTTGTGCCTCTGCTATCAGTGTTGTGTTTAGAAAGTCATTTTTGTGCCAGTAAGTTAGAAGCTTTCCCCACTCTTTCTTTTGTATGATATTTATTGTATCTGACCTTATCCTGAGGTTTTGATCCACTTGGAGTTGAGTTTCTCTGCAGGTTGATAAGTATGGATGTTTGGATTCTCCTACATGAAGCTATCCAGTTTGATCAGTACCATTTTGTAAAAATGCTGTCTTTTTCTTTTTCTAGTATGTATCTCTGGATTCTGCATTTATGTCTGCATCTTCAATTGTACTCCATTGATTAGTATGTCTGTTTTGTGCCAATACCATCCAGTTTCTATTACTAAGGTTCTTTAGTACAGTTTGAGATCAGGATGGTGACACCTCCACCAGTTCTTTTATCATTCAGGATTGTTTTAGCTAAATGTATGTGTTTCCATAAGGAGCTAAAACTTATCTTTTCAAGATCTGTGAAGAATTATGTTGGAGTTTTAGTGAGGATTGCATTGAATCTGTAAATTGCTTTTAGTATGATGGACATTTTTTACTATATCAATCCTACTAATCCATGAGCAAGAAAGATCTTTTCATCTTCTGATATCATAGTACTAAGGGCTTGCACTAAAGAGAAAAAAAAAAACTGGAGAGATCTCATATTAGCAACTTAATGGCACACCTGAAAGCTCTAGAACAGAGAAATCACATCCAAAGGAGAACATGGCAAGAAATAGTCTGTCTCAACACTGAAATCAATAGAATAACAACAAACAAACAAAAATACAAGTATTAATGAAAAGTTGGTTCTTTGAAAAAAATCAATAAAATCAACACATCCATATTAACTAAAATATGGAAAAAGATAGAAATTAACAAAATTAGAGCTGTAAAGTGGAACAAAGCAGACATCAACGAAATCCAGAGACTCATCAAGATAAACTTTAAAATTGGTATTCCACCAAATTGGAAAATCTAAAAGAAATGGATAATTTTCTCAATACATACTACCAAAGTTAAATCAAGATGAGATAAATAATTTAAATAGACCAATAACATCTAGTGAAATAGAAGTAGTAATTAAAAGTCTACCAGTGAAAATAGCCCAGGGCCAGATAGTTTTAGCACAGAATTCTACCAGGCTTTCAAAGAAGAGTTAACCTTAATACACCTCAAATTAATCCACAAAATTGAAACAGAAGGGATGCCGCCCAATTCTTTTCATAAGGCCACAATTACTCTGATACCCAAACCACATGAAGACCCAACAATCAAAGAGAATTACAGAGGAATGTCCCTTATGAACATAGATGCAAAAATTCTCAATAAAATATTTGCAAACTGAGTCCAAGAACACATCAAAAATATCACCTACTATAATTATGGAGACTTCATCCCAGAGATGCCAAGATGCTTTGACATATGTAATTTGATAAATGTAACCTACCATATAAACAAACTGAAAGACAAAAACACAAGAGCATCTCTTTAGATGCAGAGAAAGACTTTAACAAATCCAACACCCCTTCATGATAAGAGTCCTGGAGAGATTAGAGATACAAGGGACACACCTCAACATAATAAAGGCAGTTTATAACAAGCCCATAGACAACATCAACTTAAATGGAGAGAAACTCAAAGCAATTCCACTAAAATCAGGAAAATTACAAGGCTATACACTCTCTCCACACCTGCTCAATATAGTTCTTGAAAGCTGAGCTAGAGAAATAAGACAACTAAAGGAGATCAGTGGGTGTAAATAGTCAAGGTTTCTTTATTTGCAGATGATATGTTAAAAATGTGTGTGTGTGTGTGTGTGTGTGTGTGTGTGTGTGTGTGCGTGTTCCTAAAAATTCTTCACAGATCTTGAAAAGATAAGTTTTAGCTCCATATGGAAACACATACATTTAGCTAAAACAATCCTGAATGATAAAAGAACTGGTGGAGGTGTCACCATCCTGATCTCAAACTGTACTAAAGAACCTTAGTAATAGAAACTGGATGGTATTGGCACAAAACAGACATACTAATTAATGGAGTACAATTGAAGATGCAGACATAAATGCAGAATCCAGAGATACGTACTAGAAAAAGAAAAAGACAGCATTTTTACAAAATGGTACTGATCAAACTGGATAGCTTCATGTAGGAGAATCCAAACATCCATACTTATCAACCTGCAGAGAAACTCAACTCCAAGTGGATCAAAACCTCAGGATAAGGTCAGATACAATAAATATCATAGATAAATTTGGTATATTATGTTTTTATCTTCATTCAATTCTAGAAAGTTTTCTTTTTAACTTAGTTTTTGTTTTGACCCATTTTCCATTCAGTAGAGAGTTGTTCAGTTTCATGAGGTTCCAAAATTTCTGTTGTTTATATTGTTGGTTGTGTCTGGCTTTAATTTATGGTGATTGGGTGACATGCAGGACATTATTTCAGTTTTCTTGTATCTTTTGAGACTCACATTGCGTCCACATATGTGGTCAATTTGGAGAAAGTTCAATGAACTGCTGAGAGGAAGATATATGCTTTTGTGTTTGGTTTAAATGTTCTATAAATATCCATTAGGCCTGTTTGTTTCATGACATTAGTTGGCTCTAGCAATTTTTGGTTTAGTTTTTGTATGAGTGACCTGTCTATTGGTGACAGTAGTGTATTGATGTCCCCCATTACCACTGTGTGAGGGTCAGTATGTGATTTAAGCTGTAGTAGTGTTTCTTTTATTAACTTGGGCACCCTTGTGTTTGGCTCACAGATGTTAAGAATTGCAATATATTCTTGATGTTGAGTATGTAGCATCCTTCCCCATTTCATCTGATTAGTTTTGGTTTGAAGTCTATTTTGTCAGATATTAAAAGGGCTATACCAGCTTGCTTCTTAGCTCTCTTTGCTTGAAATATATTTTTCCATTTTTACCCTGAGATGTGTCAAGGTGCATTAAGCTCCTTCATGTTAAGGAGTGTTTCTTGGATATAGCAGAAGGATGGATCCTGTTTTCACATCCATTCTGTTAGTCTCTGTCTTTTTAATTGAGGAATTGAGACATTGATGTTGAGAGTTATCAATGAGCAATGTTTATTGATTCTCATTATTTTGTTCTGTGTTGTGGGTCTGATATTACCTATCTTTTGTGTTTTTTGGGGGCATATTGGCCCTTTCGATCAGTTTTTCTTTTAGCACTTTTTGTAGAGCTGGATTTACGGAAAGATGCTGCTTAAATTTGCCCTTATCATGAAAAGTCTTTTTTCTTTTTTACTTATTGTGATTGAAAGTTTTGCTGGATATTTTAGTTTGGGCTGGTGTCTGTGCTCTCTTAGGTTTTTTTAGAACCTCTATCTAGGCTGTCTTGGCTTTCAGAGTCTCTATTGAAAAGTCAGGTGTTCTTCTATTAGGTTTGCAGCTTTTAGTACTCTTTCTTTGTTCTGTGCATTTCATTATTCTGACTATTATGTGCCTGGAGGATTTCTTTTCTGGTTCAGTCTTTGGTGTTCTGTATGTTTCTTGTACTTGATAGGCATTTCCCTTTTAGGGTTAGGGATACTTTTACGATTTTGTTGAAAATATTTTCTGCATCTTTGTCCTGTGTTTCTTCCCCTTCCTCTGTCCCTATTATTTGTAGAATTTATCTTTTCGAAGTGCCCTAGATTTTCTGGGTGCTTTCTGCCTGGAGACTTTTAGATTTAACGTTTCTTTCACAAAGGTATCCATTTCTTCTATCTTGTCAGTGGTTGAAATTCTGTCTTCCATCTCTTGTATTCTGTTGGTGGGGCTTGCCTCTGAGTTTTCTGTTTGAAACCCTTAAGATTTCTCTCAGTTTGAGTTTTCTTATTAATTCTATTTTTACTTTATGGTCTTGAACTGTTTTATTTATTTCCTTCCAGTGTTTGTATTCTCATGGATTAACCTAGTGAGAATTTTGGTTTCTTAAAAAACCTAGTTATGTTATGTGAGTATGTTTGTTTTTAATCCCAGGTGTGGGATATGGGACTACTTTAGTTTGTCCACATCCACTAACTATGATTGTCTTGTGCTCTAGGAGGGGCATGTTTTTTCCAGCTGCATATGGTTTAATTCTGGGGATTCTAGAGAGGGAATAAATGGCAGAGCCCTGAGCAGCAGCTGTTTCTGCTGCTCCTGGTTGCTGTAGTTGAGGTTTGTCAAGTGTTTGTGAGAGAAGGAGGAGGAAAAGGAGGAAAAACAAGAATAAGGAGAAGGAAGAGGAGAAGGAGGAGGAGGAGGAAGAGGAGGAAGAGGAGGAGGAGGAGGAGGAGGAGGAGAGGAGGAGGAG
>JADRCD010203298.1:29905-39964 GCA_019843815.1 Montemys delectorum
ATCTTGCTGATAAAGATTGGACTTGCCCCCCAAAATCTCAGTGTTTCTAATCAGCAGGAAGTAGTCTATTTTGTTGACTGAAAGAGGCCAATGCCTCCATTTCCCCTCTTTCTCTCTTACCTAGTATTGGAGAATTGGAAGGGATTAGGGTGGGATAAGGGCTGGAAGGGAGGTAGAGGTATAAAAATACAATAGCTAAACAAATAAGATAATAGATTTCTTTAAGGAATTTACTAATTTCATTTTTAACAACCTCTATCATATTCATAAAAGGACTGAGCACAGGGTCCCCAATGAAGGAGCTAGAGAAAGGACCTAAGGAACTGAAGGGGTTTGCAGCCCCTTAGGACGAACAATGATATGAACTAACTAGTCCCTCAGAGCTCCCAGGGACTAAACCACCAACCAAAGAGTACACATGCTGGGACTCATGGCCTCAGCTGCATATCGAGCAGAAAATGGCCTAGTTGGTCATCAATGGGAGGAGAGGCCCTTGGTCTTGTGAAGGTTCTATGCCCCAGTGTAGGGGAATACCAGGGCCAGTAAGCAGGAGAGGGTGGGTTGGTGAGCAGGGGGGCAGGGGGAGGGAATAGGGTTTTTTTTTTTCAGAGGGGAAACTGGGAAAGGGGATATCATTTGAAATGTAAATAAAGAAAATATTTAATACAAAATAAATTAAAAAAAAATAAAAGGCTGTCTTAAAGACTTTTTCTTGTGCTTCATCTCTGTTGGAATATTCAGGGCCTGCTCTGGTAGAGTTGTTGGGATCTAGTAGAGACATATTGTCCAGGCTGTTACTGTGTTTTTACAATAGTGTCTAGGCATCTGGGATTGAACAGATTGCAATTCTAGGTGTTGATATCTGGTCTTTGTTGAGTATGTGTTTTCTCTCCTCCCCTCTTGGTCTCTCTTGCCTGTTCTGGTTCTTAGGAGACTGTGTTGGCTGTGTGTTGCCTTATACCAGATTTTCTGGTATCCTGATATGTGTGGCCACTAGGGGTTCTAGGTAAAATGTTTCTTGGTATTGAGAGCTGACACTTAGGGATGGGCTAGAGATGGGATGTCCACAGGAGGAAGGGAAACTGTGTGCCACCAGGATATGCTTAGTCCCCTGGGAATGGGGGCAGAGAGGGAGGAAAGGTCTTAGAAAGTAGTCTGGTACAGAGATATGGATAAAAGTGGGGGATTGGATATAAAGAAAGGATATAAAGTGGATATAAAATGAAGATCTGAAGTTTGCCTACCTGTTTCCCTGGCATTTGCTTCCCTGCCCATCATGGCTGGCAAGTTCTCAGAGAATGCCCATGAAAGTTGGTCCCTGAAACAAAGGGATGGATTGGTGAGGAGGGCTATAGATCTAAGTGATCCACTGGAGATGAGGGAGGAGAAGAAATGGAGGCTGAAGTGGGTGATCTGCTACAGAGGTGTGGATGAGGCTGCAGGATTGGACTTGCAGGAAAGAAAGGAGAAGCAAAGTTTGAAGATTGCTTACCTGTATTCCTGGCTGGCATGGCTGGCCTGCTATTTATTTATTTTTTTAATATGTGGTATTAAATAGCCTTGACTGCAATGTGGTAATTAAAGATGAACCATGTTGGTATCATAGAAATTATTCTTGGTTCTTTGTATGAAAAACAACATGAGACTGCTTGAAACTGCATGTACTTAGGATGGCCCTTTGTTCTGACCTGGAAAGGAACTGCACCACAGGTCCAGATGGGTCCCCAGCAGGGATTCCTGTTTGTTAATGCCATCAAGTTATCTCTCTTCCAGCAAGATAACAAAGTAGGCTTTACTGAAAGTTTCTGTTTAGTAAATCATTTCCCTTTACAGAATTATCTGTTTTGCTTGGGAGCCACAGTACTTCCATGCTCTGGCCATTCATTCTTCTCTGGTGAAGCTGAGAGTCACATGGGTGGGCTTCTGCTTGCACACCCAGTGTGGCTGGAAGTCTGAAGGAGCACATGAATTTAGCCAGAGAAGAGAATTTCAAGTGCTCCTCTAAGGAATAACAGTCTCAGCCAGTCCTTGTTCTGTGTGCATTTGAAAATTTACGTGTGTATGTGTGTGTGTGTGTGTGTGTGTGTGTGTGTGTGTGTGTGTGTCTAGGGCTGGGCCACCAACCCAGGTGACTCACACATGCTAGACAAGCACTTTACCACTGAATGATACTCCATGTCTTCTGGTCATTTTTAGGTGTAGAGTTCAGTGGCATTAAAGATGTCCACATGGCTGTGTCTCCTTCATACTATCCATGTCCTCATCTTCCAAAATTAACGCTCTGTCCGCATGAAACAATGTTTATCTATCCTTCTCTCCACCCCCAACACTCAGCACGCTGTCTTTCAGATATGACCACTTTTAAGGCTGGCTTCTTTTACTAAGCATAATGTCCTTGAAAGTCACCTATGCTATAGCAGATTCCATGATTTCCATCCTTTTTAAGATGGAGAACATTCACATGTAGAGTGGGCCTCATGCCATTTATTCACCTATCTGGTGATAAACCTTTTGTTCTATCTTTGGCCCCAATCAGTAAGGCTGCTATGATTAGAGATATACATGGACATCTTTGAGACTTCATTTTTAGGTTTTTCAATTTACTGTAAACTGAGGGTCCAATCTGGTGGTAATTGGTATGTTAAACCAGCTCCATCATTTTTGCTTTGAAATCAAATACTGAGTGTAGATTACTAGAATGTTATTCTCATGGGCCTGAAGGACTATGGACTTACACCGAGGTTAGAGAGGGTGAGTCTTGGTGCTTGTTTGTGTGCCTACATGTGTTGCATGTGTTCATGTGTGTGTGTGCCTGTGTATGTGTGTGCCTGTGTGTCTGTGTCAATGTGTCTCTGTGTGTGTATGCCTCTGTGTATGTGTCTGTGTCTGTGTGTGTCTGTGCCTGTGTGTCTCTGTGTCTGTGTCTGTGCCTATGTGTCTCTGTGTCTGTGTCTGTGTGTGTGTGTGTCTGTGCCTGTGTGTCTCTGTGTTTGTTTATGTGTGTTTGTGTGTCTGCGTTTGCCAGGAGCTGATACCAGTTATCTTCCTCAACTGCTTTTCACCGTTATTAGAGACAAAGTCTCTCACTGAACTTAGAGATCACCGATTCTGCTAGACTGGCTGATCAGTGAGCTCCAGGAACCCTCCTGTCTCTACTTTCCTTGTGCTGAGGTCACAGGTGTGTGCTGTGACACTTGGCTTTTTACCTCAGTGCACAGTCAGGTCCTTATGCTTCTATAGAAAGCAGTTACTAGACATTCCATCTCCTTAGTCCCTTGGTGAGTGTTGGGAATGGAGGGGTGGGTGCGGGTGACTTCCTGGTTCATGGTGGACATGGAATAGAGTCAGGAAGCAGAGAGCCTGTCATACAGAGAGGGCTTGCTGTATGTCCCCAGAAGGCTCCTGATAAGTAGATAGATGGAGAAGTGTAACTTTCTCTGAGGAACACTGAATGACCACACTTACTGCTGCGTTTGCCTGCCATGTTCAGGTGCTTAGCCTCCACTTTTATGCCTGGGTGCTTCTGGGATGAACAGTTATAGTGAGTCTCTGAGTTACCCTTACACCATGTGCAAACATACACAGCCTGCTCTATATGTGAGAAGAGGAATGCTCAGCAGGGTCAGCGTTGCAGATGGTCATAGCTAGGGGAGGCTCTGGCTTTGGAGGCTGATTTTACTTGGGTCTCACAGAGATGTCTGTGGTACATGGTGAACATCCAGGGTGAAGGGCAAGCCCCCCTTCCTTTGTGAAAGTCAATCTGACTTTGCTGTGATAACCTTCAGAACTCTGAGATATGAAGAGGTCAAGGCCCAGAACAGGACGTCTCTTTTGCATCCAGCTTCCCTAGTTTAACAAGAGAAGTGGAGGCAAAGGTGGGATGGGTGGTTTGAAGCATCCTGAGTCTTGTGCTGGGATCAGGTAGAGCTCTGCATGTGTGCTGTGGTACGTAAGTGACTCTACTGTCCCCATGCTCTATAGTAACTCAGTGAGGGCTTCCATGTTGAGGATCTGCCTTAAATATGTGGGCGAGGTAGTGGGACGCGAGTGGGTTAGCTGGATGGAATGAGGAAAGAGCTCTGTGGTAATGCTTTTTAGAAGTCATTTCTTTCCCTTTGTCCCTCTGGAAGGTGGCTGGGAGCCCTTTAGTTGGTGGAACAGAAAGATCCCAGGGCAGGTCAAGGACAGCTGTTCTGTGGTAATGGCTGCTTTCCAGGTAAGGCAGGGACTAGGTAACTGTCTGTTTGTCCACATAATGTACTATTTTCATTTTGTGCTGTTCCAAGCCCTCCTGTCACACCTTTGAGTCTCACCTGAATAGCAGATGGAACACTCTGGGCTGATAAGGGCAGCAGCTGGTTACTTGGCAACGCTATTGCAGGGCTGCTGATGGAAGATTGCCTGCTACAGATAAGCCTTCTCCTCTGCTTATCTTCATGCCCCCAGCTCTGTACCAAATACTCCAAATGTGAGACTCTCTCAGGTGGATCTGAACTCCACGGAAAATTCATCTTGCTGAGTGGGAGACCAACCTTGGGCATCCATGTCCAGGCCTGGCCTCAGGTGGGTGTGCAGGACATCTGGACCAATGCACCTTGCTCTGTCATCCATGGAAGAGTCATGCCTACTAAGTTGTGATGGCAAAGCCCTCACCTCCCTGAGGGGGCAAAGATGCTTCACTGACTGCTTTAAGTCAAGGGACAAAGATGTCATCTCAGTCTTTGCCTTGGGCGTGCTGGCACCCTTGAGTTAGCAAACTACATTAGCTGGAAACTTTCTGTGGGGCTTCCTTCTGCATTCCTTAAATTTAGATTCATTCTTTCTTGCTCTCTCTCTCTCTCTCTCTCTCTCTCTCTCTCTCTCTCTCTCTCTCCCTCTCCCTCCCTCCTTACCTCCCTCCCTCCCTCCCTCCCTCTCTCTCTTTCTCTCTTAATCTTCCTCACCTTCCCCTCCATGTCTCTCTATGAAGTTCAGGGTGGCTTTATGCTATGACCCTTCTGCCTCTACCCCTCCAGTGTTTGGATTATCATATCCAGCTCTTCTTCCTTTCAGTATGTGGATTATCCCAAGAAGACTCTCTCTCTTTGGACTGCACCTCTAGGAACTGCACCTTGTTCACATCCTTCTTTCTGCTGCTCTCTGTTCTCAGATCTTGATTGTTAGTTTGTTTGTACCAGACTGTAGGATTTCAGGATTGGACAAAATGCTCCTATCTTTTGGTTCTACTGTGCTATTTCCTGAAGAAACACATCCTGAAATCCAGTGGGGTTAAGCAGCCACATGAAGGGTATACAACCAGTTATCTGGGCTGATATTCCTTGAAGTTTCTCAGTAAGTTCTAATGGTCAACTTTGGTTAGATTCATCCATTTTCCATAGTAGCCACCACTCAGTCAAATTAGACTACAGTTTCTGTGGTTATCACTAGATTGACCTACAGTTTCCATGGTTACTGTGATGCAATTGAGTTTGTCCACAGTTCTGGTAATGACCACTTGTGAGGCTTGCTTCATTTCATTTTTATTGTGGCTGCCATGCAGTTATTATTGTTTCTTTGGTAATTGTGGTAAGATTGTGTTGATTCACAGTTCCAATGGCGAAGTTGCAGAGTTTCCATGGTGACTGCCATGAGGCTGGGTTGGTTCATGGTTTCCATGGTGACCATGATGTGATTGGTCTGACTCACAGTAGCTTTCATCTGCTGACTCAGTTTGTATTTAATTTCCCCATAGAAAATTCCAAGATAAAACATGTTTGTTAAAATTGCTCCTGGCTTGTTCATTTTTACACTTTACTGTATGTTGCAGTAAGATATGCTTGCTCATATATCTGGCTCCTCAAATAAAACCAGAGTTCCTGTAGACAGAAGCTGCATTCACTTTGTCTTTGCTAATGTTGCTGCATAGGCCTTCGATGCAATTGTTGGCTGAGGATGTGTGTGCAGAGTTCGGCTGGCAGCTCACTGCTCAGAGAGGTGGTCCATCTGCCATGTGTCTATCACTGCAGGCCACACAATTACTATTATTATTTCCCTTATGTTTGCAGTGTTGGAGATGGATGGGATGCAGGGCACTGTGCATCCTAGGCCAGTGCTCTGGCACTAAGCTATGCCTCAGCTCCTTATTTATTTTAGCAACCAGAGAAAATTATATCAACAGTGATGATCAGCTTGTATAGCTCACTTGTATAGTAACACTCTTCTATGTTTTGTGTCTCAGTGTCCCAGTTGTGAGGATGAATATCATCTACTAAAATGCCAAAATGTCATTTTCACCAGTGTATGTGTGTGTGTACACACATGTGTATTTATGAAACTGGATTTATTTTTTTCCATTTATTTTTTTATTTTTTTAGGTATTTTCTTTATTTACATGTAAATTTCTCCTTTCCCAGTTTCCCCTCCAAAAAACCAAACAAACTAACAAACAAACAAAAACAACAAGAACAAACCCCTTTTGCCTCCCCCCCCATGCCTGCCACCCCACCCTCTCCCATTTATTGACCCTGGCATTTCCCTACACTGGGGCACAAAACCTTCACAAGGCCGAGGTCCTTTCCTCCTATTGATGATCGAATTTGCAATCCTCTACTATACACATGCTGCCAGAACATTCAGTCCCACCATGTATAGTCCTTGATTGGTGGTTGGGTTCCCTGGGAGCTCTGAGGGTACTAGTTAGTTCATATTGTTGTTCGTCCTAAGGGGCTGCAAACCCTTCAGCTCCATAGAACCTTTCTCTAACTCCTTCATTGGGGACAATGTACTCAGTTCAATGGATGGCTGTGAGCCTCTACATCTGTATTAGTCAGGTATTGTCAGAGCCTCTCAGGAGATAGCTATATGCTTGTCCTTCCTTCAGTCTCTGCTCCATAGTTAATCTCTGCCACTCCTTCTGTAGGTATTTGATTCCCTTTTTTAGGAAGGAATGAAATGTCCACCTTTTGGTCTTCTTTCTTCTTAAGTTTCTTGTGGTTTGTGGGTCGTTCTTCCTGTATTCCAAACTTCTGGGCTAATAACCACTTATCAGAGAATGCATACCATGTGTGTTCCTTTGTGATTGGGTACCTCACTCAGGATGATACTCTCCAGATCCATCCATTTCCCTAAGAATTTCATAAATTCATTGTTTTTAATAGCTGAGTAGTACTCCATTGTGTAGATGTACCACAGATGAAACTGGATTTATATAGTAATTAAAACATTTGAGTTTGTGTTGAATATTTATGACCCTGAGAATCTGAGATGGTATTGTGATGATGTAGCAGTGAGTGGTAGCTTGGTTGCATTCTGAGTGCCATGTGAAGGTCTGTGAGCACTGCTTGTGTGCTGACCTCTACCTGTAGTGTAAAGGGTGCCTCATGGCTCCCTTTCCCATTTGCCTTTCTTTCTGGGGCATTCTGTCTCTCTGCTGTCATCCAGAAGGGTGGGAAATGGGCCTGGGGGTGTGGCCAGGGTGGTTGTGAAGAACCTATGGTCTGATAGACCTATCACATGGTTTGTAAGAAACTCTGGCTGTACTCTTCTTGCACCAGCCTGGTGGATTTGCTGCTCTTCAGAGGATCAGTGTAGGTACTATCAGTTGCCTTCTAGCTAATAAGCATACTGGTGAGACCCTATGCATAGCAGGGAGTAGATCATTGTGGAACTGGCCCAGCACATCTCCGAGACTGAGGAGTGGTCAATGTTGGTAGCTCAGGAAACTCAGATTATAGACAGTTCCCCTGCTTCAGCTATTTCTATGAATAATGTTCAAAAATATTAGATACCAGCTAAGTGACCAATCTCATTGAAAGAAACTGAAAAATGGTTCAAGGTTGTGGCACAAGTAGGCCAGATGATACTCTGTAGGTTCCATGTCAGGTAGTATTGCTTTTAAGTCCTTTGACTCTAGGTGATCTGGGTGTCTGGAAACCTTAGAGGGCAGTGCATAGAGCAACTCTGACTCACAGGATCAATGGAATAGTAAGAAAAGTGAGTAGAACGACATTGTTTAATATTTAGAGCTTGTTTACAAGTCCCAGGTCCTGGGAGAGCTCATGACTCTGACTTTAAAATTTTAATATTATTCATCATTTCCTACAAAATGCAAGTAATATAGTGATGAATGAAGTTACTGAGAGACCAGAGGGACTGAGAGGCAGTGACTGCTGGGACCAGAGGGACTGGGGGGTAGTGACTTCTAGAGACCTGAAGGACTGGGGGGCAGTGACTGCTGGGAACCAGAGGGACCTGGAGAAGCAGTGACTGATAGGCTACAGAGACTGGGGAGAGACAGTGATTTCTAGAGACCAGAGGGACTGGAGGGCAGTGACTGCTGGGACCAGAGGGACTGGGGAGCAGTGCCTGATGAGACAAAGAGACTGGGAGGCAGTGACTGCTGAGACCAGGGGACAGGCTGAGCCCAGGGATCTTCAGGACCAAGGCAGCTCACTTATCTCTCAGGCCCTTAGTCTTATCAATACAGTGAAAGAGATCAAGGAAAATGTGCATGTCTGTTTTCAGAGGCTCTCATTAGAAGCTGCAATCACTTCCCTTGCCCATTGCTTCCAGCCACCTGTACTGTCTTTCATGTGCCAGCTGCCACTCCTCCAGCCTGGGCAGTTTCTTCCTCAAGGTGTGGAGTTGTTTGATCTCCATCTGTCTATGTAACTAGGTGTTCACTCGGACACAGTCCTGCCCTCTGCTGTTGGCACTAATGAATGACCAACAACCTGATGCAGGCTCCTTCATGGGACTGCTATGGGCAACTGGATGTTCTGGGGTCCATCCCTCTGGTGTAGGCACATGGAAGTGGTGTGAGGGGATGAGCTTTCCCTGAATCTGAACTTCTGCTTTTATCCTGAGGCACATGGGCACATAGTGTGTGCTGAGTGCTGTCAGAACTCCATCCCGGAGGGAAGACATGGCTGCCTGGGAACCATGTGGGAGAGAGCCCATTTGTTTTGAAATGCCCTTTAAATTATTACCTTTTAAAGTATCTGCTTGTTTCAACTTTACCTAGGATATTGGTTGACTGTGGGTCCCTACCGAGTCAAATTGTTCACAGCTGTGAACACTCTGATCACATGGTTTGAGGCAGGATTCATCTCTCTCATCACTGTGCTGGTACCTGGACATGTCCATTTGTGGCACAGTTGTTCTTCAGAGCTCTCTGGAGGCTCCTCTCTGTTCAGCACAGGGTAGGAGGATGTGGAAAAGTGAAAGATTGGCTTGTCACTGGGGTGCACAATTGGCTTCTGTCTGTAAGTATCCATAGAAGAGAATGGATAAAGACCTCGTATTGGTGGCATTGCCTGGAGCTGGACATGTATGACCTGCGCTGTCCCCCTCACATTGCTAACTCTCTGAGCCTAGGCTGTTTGTTGTCCCTAGGCTGAGGCCACATGACTGTGATGAGTGAGGACTCCTGAGCTTTCTAGTGTTTGGAAGCAAATGGATCAAAGTATTAACGGCTTGTCTGCCATGTACAGAGTGACTGAAAGTCAGTCACATGACCTCTTTGGGCACCATGGTTCTCACCAGCAGAAAGGGGGCCATGGCAAGTTACATCAGTTAGGGCTATCTCAGGATTAATCGAGTTGAGTGTCAGCATATGTACATACATATTCACATGTACATGCACATGTACACACATGCATATGTACATAGGCACATGCACAGATATGCATGCATACACACATGCACACACACATGTGCATACATGCATGTGTACACTCATGTGCATTCACACACACAGTACATATACTTACACAGATTTCAAGATATGCCTCCATTCTATGTAACCCTGGTGACCCTATTTTCTAAGCCAAATACTGGGAAACAAGTTATGAGGAGAAAGAAAGCAGATGTTTAGGGGTAATGGTGTCTATCAATGGCACAGCTCTCAGAAAAGTATAGTCTCTGTGAAGCAGGAGAGATATCATGCCTTGATGTGCCCTGCTTTCCACATGGGTTAGATGAAATTACATGACATAAAAAAGAACCTTTGTTATTTAATACTGAAAAACAAGCAAATAACAAACATAACACACACACACACACACACACACACACACACAC
>JADRCD010203299.1:0-2500 GCA_019843815.1 Montemys delectorum
AGAGTAGAGGTTCTGACCCCAGCATATATTCACTCAACTGGATTCTTCCATTTTACTAAATTTCTAGGAAGAATAATATTTCACTTAAAATTGAGCAGTTTGCTACTAACAGAAGATGAATAACTGTGTGATCAATTAAATATCTCTATTATCCACATAAGACTGAAGAATAACATTTTTCCTTTTTCTTGGCAATAGTTGTATATATTTTTCTTTACTCAAGAATAATTAGCAACAACAAAAAATGTGTTTAGGGAACCATGACAAAATTAGACATAAAAGATGATTGAAAAGTTCTTTATTGAATTGCTCAAAAATGAAATTGTTCTAAATGAAATACCAAAGTGATTATTATTCAAGTGAGTCCCACTATACAGCTGTAAGACAACTAAAGCTTCTTTAATAAGATTTAAAATGGTTTTGTCATTAACTTTTACAAAATAAGGGAATTCTCACATTTTCCCAAAGAGAGAAGAATCGATAATTATAATGGAGCATTAGGTATAACTACCACTATCTAATTTTGCTAAAATCTTAATATAGTGAAGCTTATATCAAAAGATATTGAGACATCAAACAAAAAGGGAAAAGGCAGAGGAGCAGGAAGAGGAAAAGTGAAAGCATGCATAGCTCTGCTCTCATCTCAACATTTTCTAAAATAATGTGAATTTAACAACAAAATATAAGCATATTTGTTGCTGAATTTTAAGACATGTTTTTAGGGTTCATTATGAATTTGATTTACATATCAGTGCTGGAGTAATGGAAGTTTCTAGGTCACATTAAAATAATTAGTGCCAAGTTGAAATGTAATTAATCGACAGGGAGAGGGAAAGAGAGAAGCTCTTTATTCACTTATACAGGGAGTAGCTGCTTCTATTGCAGAGGTCCTAAGCTAAATTCTAGTCTATTGATAAAAGATCTAGATTCCTCATTATCTAAACAAGGACATTATTAATTTATAGTAGATTCATTCATTCTTAATTCCATTTATAGAGTTTTTAATTAAGCAATATGGATGCTGTGGCAAGGGATCACATCCAAAAGACCTTCTAGTTCTATACGATCCAGCTAGAATGCACATACACACTGGTTTCCAATGTGATTTAGCTAGAATACACACTTAGTATACACCTTTACTCCCTAACAATAAAAATAAGGTTAGTTTGTAGAAGGAAGCAGCCATGTTTGAAAGCGATGGCTCTACTGTGTTGCTCAGGGAAGGCACAGGCTGCTCTAATGAATGCTGTAGCCAGTGAGAGTCAGTGCCAGCTCTCATGTCCTCTGGGTCAGTTTATCTGGCTGCTGCAGGTGGCAGAGGGAAGCAGAGTTTCTCTCCCATGACCACACCATCTCTCAGCAGATGAGAGGTGCAGCCAGCTCTTCTGTGCTCACATTCTGTCCAGTTATCCAGTCCAGTACTGTTTTCATAGTAAGACTATTCAGGAAAAAATACTAACAATTGTCAAATGGTTGCAAGATATTTAAAAAGATTCTACACATAAAGGAAGTAGTTAACCTAGAGAGTAAATTATCTGTGAAGTGGAAGAAAAATCTCTGTAAATTATACAACTTACAAAAGATTAATACCTAGAGTATGGCTTAGGGAACAAAACTAAAAAAGAAAGCACACAATCCACTCAACAAATAAGTTAATTAACAGGACAGTTCTCAAAAGAAGAAAATCGAACTTGTATTAAACATAATAAAAATATTTAATCTCACTGGCCATTACAGAAATATAAATTAAAATGGCATGTGGTTTTATCTTAATCCCATCACAATGGCTAACACTAATAAAAGCAAGGGCAGTCCATCCTTGTGAGTGCTCGGGGAAAGAGACAAAGAATGGAGAAAAAGAAAGTACACGCATGTGGATACACACATTATTTTCAATTTTTTCTTTTTTTTCTTTTTTTAGATATTTTATTTATTTACATGTAAATTTTCCCTTTCCCAGTTTCCCCTCCAACAAACAAATAAACAAACAAACAAAAACAAGAACAAACTTCTTTTGCCTCCCCCCTCCTCATACCTGCCACCCCACCCTCTCCCACTTATTGGCCCTGGCATTCCCCTACACTGGGGCACAGAACCTTCACAAGGCTGAGATCCTTTCCTCCTATTGATGATCGAATTTGCAATCCTCTACTATACACCTGCTGCCAGTACATTCAATCCCACCCTGTATAGTCCTTGATTGGTGGTTGGGTCCCTGGGAGCTCTGAGGGTACTAGTTAGTAATTGTTGTTCGTCCTAAGGGGCTGCAAACCCTTCAGCTCCATAGAACCTTTCTCTAACTCCTTCATTGGGGACAGTGTACTCAGTTCAATGAATGGTTGTGAGCCTCTACATCTGTATTAGTCAGGTATTGTCAGAGCCTCTCAGGAGATAGCTATATGCTTGTCCTTCCTTCAGTCTCTGCTCCATAGTTAATCTCTGCCACTCCTTCTGTGTGTGTTTGGTTCCCCTTTTTAAGAAGGAATGAAATGTCCACCTT
>JADRCD010203299.1:7500-10950 GCA_019843815.1 Montemys delectorum
TTATTTATTTATTTATTTATTTATTTTTGGTACATAAAGATGTATGTCTATATGAGTAGAGGCACACATGCACCAGGGCACATGTGCAGTAATCATTGAACAGCTTCCTAGAGTTGTTTGGTTTTTTTTGCTATGTTTTGAAATTTTGGCATCAATCTCAGTGATAAAGCCTACCCAAAAACTGCTTGGGCATCTGAGAGACTACATATTGCCATGACTTTATACCTTTTGAATGAAACATAAAATTGATTTATTATGTGTGAAAGAGTTGTTTTTTTAAAAAAATCATCTTTTCAAGCCAGGTATGGTAGTGGAGTATTCCTATAATTCTAACACTTGAGGAGAGAGAGTAGGTGGATCATGTGTTTAAGGCTAGCCTCAACTAATCAGTAAATTACAAGTCAGTCTCTGAATATTATGGAACATTTGGAAATAATATATATCTCTCAGTTAGAGGTTGTCTAAGAAAGTTATGGTTTAATTAAGATGAAATACTATTCAACTATCAAAGTTTTTTACTGGCATAGAAATTTTAATACTATAGATGGTAGTTAGCATAGTCATTCCACTTAGGGAACAATTAATACAGAATAACCTTTATTATATTCATCATTTGTTAGTAATATAATTTGAATTACTGTTGAAATAATTAACAAACTTTATACTTGTATAGAACGATTATAGACATATCTGATGACATTCAACTGATGACAGACTAAGACTTGTCATACTCACAACATGCTATTATAGTATTTTGATAATGCTTTGTTTTATAAATATGTCTTCTAGATATGATTTGAAATTATTAATCTTTTAAACAGCAATGGCTCACTTCAAATAGAAATCCATTGCAGACATATCCATGTTGTATAGGATTTTCAGTCGTCTGATTTACCAGACAAAATATATTGAAGTTCTGAAGTTGCCAACTGTCTAATAGGCCTTTGTTAAAGACCTTCTGAACTGTAGCCATTTAATTTGCAAATACTTATCTCCTTCCTCTGACCCACATGTCTCTAAATCATGTACATGACCTTTTAACAAATCAATTTTATTTAGAAAAATACACTATCTGAGGTCTTTTTAAACATTCAGAGACAAACCTACTAAACAAGCAATTCAGAAAGGTCACTTACAAGCAATTAACATTTAAACTTTACTTTCCTACTTTTTAATACCCACCCCTTCAAAAATTTGGGAGAATTTTAGAAATTATCTGAGCTCTAAATTCAACTGAATTGTACATCTCTGTCTTGCTAGTCACTTGCTTGATTTGTCAGTACAAACAGAAAGTGCCACCTTTCCTTTTACCAGGATCTAGTAAATGCCAATTTCATTGATTAAAAAAAAACAAAAACAAAAACAAAAACAAACAAAAAAAGTTGTAAATTATAAGCCAGGCAGTGGTGGTACATGCCTTTAATCCCAGCACTTGGGAGGCAGAAGTAGGTGGATTTCTGAGTTTGAGGCCAGCCTGGTCTACAGAGTGAGTTCCAGGACAGCCATGGTTATACAGAGAAACTCTGTCTCAAAAACACCAAAAACAAAACAAAACAAAACAACAAAAAAAAAAAACAGATGTAGATGACTACTTAAAAGCACATGATCTAACATTCTCCTTTGTTAGAAATGTCTTGCATGTTAGGTGCACTGCTCCTGTCTTGAACAGTACTAAAATTCAAATCAATAAATTGGGTCAAACTTTTAGTAAAAATACCTTGAAAAGAATGAAAAATCAAGCATCCAAATAATATAACAGTATCAGGCTTGATAAGAAAGGAGATGCACTATTGATATGGTACCCATGGTTATTTCATACATACAGTTGTTCACAGCATTATGGAAGCTGATCTTCATTGCTAATTTATCTGGATTTCGAATCACTTATTAAACACATTTCTGTGTTGTGTGTGATAGTACTTCCAGGAAGTTTTAACTGAAGAAGAAAGACCCACACGGATTGTTGGTGGCACTATTCCTGAGCTGGAGTCCTGAACTGAATCAAAACAAAGAAAAAAGCATGTATTGACAATGTCTCTTTACTTGTTGTCTGGAAACACAGTGGAAGCATAGGCATTGTATGGCAGCTGCCGCACTGTCACTTGTCTTGCCAGCTGCCTTTCCTACTGTAATGAAATGTGATCTTCAGGTGTGAGACAATGAGCTCTTACTCCCTCACATTTCTTCATATATGATTTTTTTATAAAAATAATGAGTAAAGTATCTCATACAAACATTATCAATTATATTAAATTAATAACTATCTGCAGTATACTGGACTTTAATTTAAACTTACATTGGAACTCAAGATTTAATCTTTTAATTGACTAAAAGCTATAAGCATTCATGCATGAATCATCATGAATGGCCTTATGTTTTAATTTTATTTTAAAAATGTGGCAGCACTAAGAGTGCAGGCAAATTTCTTGCCTTTAAAATGGATTGAAATTCCAAACTTCTGGGCTAATAACCACTTATTAGAGAATGCATACCATGTGTGATCTTTTGTGATTGGGTTACCTCACTCAGGATGATACTCTCCAGATCCATCCATTTCCCTAAGAATTTCATAAATTCATTGTTTTTAATAGCTGAGTAGTACTCCATTGTGTAGATGTACCACATTTTCTGTATCCATTCCTCTGTTAAGGGACATGTGGGTTGTTTCCAGTTTCTGGCTATTATAAATAAGGCTGCTATGACCATGTTGGAGCATATGTCCTTATTACATGTTGGAGCATCTTCTGGGTATATGTCCAGGAGTGGTATAGCTGGGTCCTCTGGTAGAACTATGTCCAATTTCTGGAGGAACCGTCACAATGATTTCCAGAGTGGTTGTACCAGTTTGCAATCCCACTAGCAGTGAAGTAGTGTTCCTTTTTCTCCACAACCTCTCCAGCATCTGCTGTCACCTGAGTCTTTTATCCTAGCCAATCTGACTGGTGTGAGGTGGAATCTCAGAGTTGTTTTGATTTGCATTTCCCTGATGACTAAGGATGTTGAACATTTCTTCAGGAAGAATGACCCACAAACCAAAAGAAACTTAAGAAGAAGGAAGACCAAAAGGTGGACATTTCATTCCTTCTTAAAAAGGGGAACCAAATACCCACAGAAGGAGTGGCAGAGATTAACTATGGAGCAGAGACTGAAGGAAGGACAAGCAAATAGCTATCTCCTGAGAGGCTCTGACAATACCTGACTAATACAGATGTAGAGGCTCACAGCCATTCATTGAACCGAGTACACAGTCCCCAATGAAGGAGTTAGAGAAAGGTTCTATGGAGCTGAAGGGTTTGCAGGCCCTTAGGATGAACAACAATTACTAACTAGTACCCTCAGAGCTCCCAGGGACCCAACCACCAATCAAGGACTATACATGGTGGGACTGAATGTTCTGGCAGCATGTGTATAGTAGAGGATCGCAAATTCGATCATCAATAGGAGGAAAGG